>PVKB01006094.1:0-74642 GCA_004027205.1 Ctenodactylus gundi | reverse complement strand
ATGGCCACACCAACGCTGACAACGAAGTCTCCTGGCAGGACTAGTGCACATCTCTTTTTCTCTAACTTGCATGTGGCTCCCAAATTTCAGTGTCTTTTCTGCAAATTTCTGAAAGTCCATTTACTCTGAGAATCAAACTTCTTCTGTATCTGTCGCTGCAGGAAGACTCCTGACACTGGTACAGGGTGGTGGGCTCCTCCTCATCCTGAGGTAGAACCCTCCAAAAAGTGTGTTGGAAGGCCCAGCTAGGTAGGAAATAAGGCAGATGGTCTAAAATAATATACCACTATAGTCTTAAAACAAAACACTTTATTTAATGCAGAAATTCTAAGGTACAAAAACATCTTACAAATGTCAGTTGTCGTCCACTATCACCTATTTACAGAATTATGCACAAGTTATATGTCACTAACATTTTCAATGTAAAAATATAGCACAATGCTACAGTCTGTCAGTGCTCACCAGTCCACCAAATCCCACAGAGGACAGACTTAAAAAATGAAACAAAAAACCATATCAATAACCACTGTGTTCCACAGGCTTTCCCCCTAAGACATAGAAAAAGGGAGATTCCACAGTTAAAAAAAAAAATTAACTAATACTGAAAAATCTAAGTTACTTACTCTCTAAATGAACACATTTGGCTTTTACTTCTGCTGCTGTTCAGATTCATGCTTTCTTGAGGAAAAAAACCCAATTTCTTAAGTATCAGATGCACACAAAATGTAATCCAATGACAATTTTATGTCTAAAATTGGAGCAGCCACTTATGTTTATTTCCAACATAAACTAGACAGCTCCTAGGACTTTTGGCTGAAATTTTACATGATACTAATGTCAGACATGAAGTAGGCATGGTTTGCTCTTGTCATATTTTTGATTGTATAAAGGATAGCACCCAGTCGAACAAGAGCCATGGCTATTTTAGCCCTTTAGGACATGGAAAAGGTCCCTAAAACATTGTATCATGTTCTAACTGAGCTTTGGGAAGTAGCAGAGGGGAAAACTAGCCAGAACTCCCCAGAGGTCCTCTCTGAGGGACTCAAATGGTTGCAGATTCATCCCCAAACAGCAATGGGAAGATGGCATTTAGCAACTGCTGCAGTCACTTCGCTAGTGGTTAAACTGAGTCTGTATCGTGCAACAATATTGTGAGCCAAGAAATACAAATAAGGTCTAGAGATATGTATAAGGAGAATTCAAATTGTGAGACTGGGGTAGCTGCCACTCAGAAGGTAAGAGCTGGTCTCAAAGTGTATCCTCAAGCTCGGGAATGACCTTAGACATGTCAAAAGCAAGCACCACGTGTTTGCCTTCAGGAGGAAAAACAAACAAGAAATGACAGATGGCTATTTAAAAAAGACATGACAGTAACATACCATGTTAAAGAAGTACCATTATGTATTATCATGTGGTAAGAGAACGAGGCACACAGGAATTTCTCCATAATCCTATCCTGAGCATGGTCATCCCAGGGCCCCAATATGAGTAAGGCACCAATGTTTTGTTTGGGCACCTAAATGAAGTGTGAAGCCGAGAAACAGAAGAGCAGTGAAAATTATAAAACCCCTGGAAAACAAGAGCTGTGAAGAAAGGTTTAAGGGGTGGGATTATTTACCCGCTGAAACAAAAACTCCAAGGGGATGACTTCGCTGTGGTTTTCAAATTCAAGGAAGGTGACCAGCTGCTCTTTTCCACTACATCCTGAACAAAAGAGAGCTGGCTTGAATCTCACAGCAGACTAGATTATAGAATCCACTAAAACCCAGAATCTCATCCACAGATACATGTCTGAAACCACTAAGGCAGGCATCAAGGAAGAAAATGCCCTTCCCAAATTCTGAAGCAGAAATCAAAGCTACTGGCTTAAGGCTGACTCCTGTTCACTTTCACCTTGAGCATGAAAAGCAGGTGACAAGGCAAGGGTGACTCAACCCCCTTGGGGACTGATAACATCAAGATTTTTCCCTTCTACTATTCACGCGTCCAGAACACTCAATTCACAGATCATTTAAAACAAATGATAATGCAAATAGCTCAATCTACTGGACATGGGGACTTTTGTCTTATTCTACACAAATGTCTATTTTCCTAATTATGTCTTGTCTTAACTTCAAAATTGCATACCACAAAAAAGAACATCAAGAGCTAACCTTCAAACTAGAAGTTGTGGAGTTTAATTTGTTCCAAGCAATTATACTTTTTAAGGTAGAAGAATATTAAGTCTGAGAGTCTGAGTCGGGAATCAGCAGGTGTCCTGTTTGCCCCCCCTCCCCTTTTTTTGAGACAAGATCTCACTCTGCAGTTTAGACTGGTCTGCACTGTGTAGCCACCCAGGCTCTGGCCTTAACTCTTAACTCATATCAATCAGTCTGTCTGGGCCTTCTGAGTGCTGGGATTATAGGCATGCACCTATAAACTGATTTAGGTGGTGATGGGGAACTGAACCCAGGGCTCTGTGCATGCTTACCAAGTACTTTAATCATTGAACTACACCTCCAATCCTTGCTTTCAAAACATTACAAAATGTAAAGCAGCAATCAAAACATTCTGAATACACTCAGAATCACACCAAATTTGTTTGAAGGAGAAGCAGGAAGCAACCCATTTAGCAAACATTTCTGATGGCACCCAACCTTTGTAGAATTACTCTAGATGGCTCTCATTTCAAATCTTAAAAACTAGGGGTCACAAACTGGCAACCAGTAGGCCATATTAGGTCCATCTGTGTTATGTGTTGGTCCTGAATTCGCTTAGAATTATTTTAATCACCAATATTTTAAAAATAAATTTTTGGCTTCTCTTAAGAAATAGGAACATCAGGAAACAATCAACTGGAGTAGCTGCTATTCTTAAGTAAGGCACACAGGAGCTCTTCAGTTTGCTATCATCCCCACCCTCTCCTATTGTCTCTGACAGCAAGAAGGTATGTCACTGTCCTTTCTCATCACACAGCTGTCTTCCTTAGCCTCTCAATGATGGTGACCCCAAAGACATATGATCTGCTATGTAAGAGTATCAGCCTTCAAAAAAAAAAAAGACTAGTGACTTTCACTAGCAGCAATGCCTACCTTTCCAAAAAGATAAAGCGATTTCTCTATTAAGAGTTTGTAAGCTGAGCCTAGCAGCACAGATCTAACATCCTAGCTTTGAAAGATGAGAGAGAAGGATTTCAAGTCTGGGGCCCAGCCCGGAGAACTTAGCAAGACCTTCTCTCAAAACCAAAGTGAAGAAATGGGGTGGGGGTGTGGTATGGAGCAAAAGCCCTGGGTTTCATTCCTAGCACTGCCACCCACCAAAAGCACCTATAATCTCAGCACTCTGGGAGGCTGAGGATGGTAAATTTTAACCCTGAGTAGGACACTTAGCAACTCTGTCTCAAAAAAAAAAAAAAAAAAAAAAAAGTACTGAGGTGGCTAGGGGGCTACAGGATTTCCTTTCTTTTGAGGGGAGGGTGTGTCATTTCTTCTCCAGGAATAAAAGTTTTTCCCCTTCTTGTTCGTATTTTAAAGGAAAAAATGCCCAACTTACAAAAAAGATAAAAGACAAAAAAAAAAAAATCCCTCTCAAAATCACGTTTGGAGGGGCAATCTTCCTGTTTATGTACATATATACCAAGGGATCTGAGACTAGAAGTTAGTTTAAAAAAAAAAAAAAACCTGTGGCTGTGGAGTAACAATTCTGATCCTTCACAAACCTACAATGACCTAAATATCCATAACTTACTACACATTGATTCCAGTGGTGCCACATTGCTAAAGATAGTTGCTGAACTTCCGATCTGGGACTGACTTGGTTAGTACTACCATGTCCAACAAAAATCC
This sequence comes from Ctenodactylus gundi, assembly GCA_004027205.1. Lineage (NCBI taxonomy): Eukaryota > Metazoa > Chordata > Mammalia > Rodentia > Ctenodactylidae > Ctenodactylus > Ctenodactylus gundi. The sequence continues at coordinate 70,818 of PVKB01006094.1, read as the reverse complement.
CACCTTATTACTTTTTGGCCAAATTTCATTTTTGGCTCAAAATAATGTATTACATTGTTGGAGTCCACCCTCAGGTCCCTGGACTTGTACTGGAATGACTTTTGATTTGTTCTGGAGATCATCTGCCTCCAAGGTCCTAGCTTCACATGTCTGGGCAGGGCCATCAGTGGTCCCTGCTACACTGCCACCTTCTCAGAAAACGGCACGCCTTTACCGGGACTTCAGCTGACCAACAGCTATTCCAACAAAGCTCCCAGCATCACAGTGCTAAATCCTTTCTGGGGAACATTGATAAATCAGAGTGAAAAACTAAATGCCTACTTTCGGTTTTCTTGGATTTCTAGAGCCCTGCACTTAGCCCTGGTTTCTTTTCCAAAGGATGTGATCAAACTTATCCACACAGGCCATCTCCTCTCAGTTTAAGGTCTTTCAGAGAGAACTTCACCGTCAGACTCATTTCCCCTGCATCTCTAGAGCTGTGACTTGGCAGAACCTTTCCCTGGATTCCACTGTGTCATTTCTACTGTATACAACTATTTATGAGTTAAAAAAAAAATGCAGCATTACAGAGAACAGATGTTTTGCCTTAATCTCCAACACAACTATTCATTCTCAATTCTTAGCATGATGGAGAGGGTAGAAAACACAAGAGGAAAACAAATGAAGCAAAACCAGGAAGTCAAACTTAACCTGAGTTAGGCAATCATATTTTAGTTTCATTACGTGGCACGTGGGAGTCTGAGTCTACTGATGAGAAGCAGTGATATTTCAAAATAAGTCTCTAAATTCTAAGTCCCAACTAAAACATCATCTGATTTTGGGAACAGCATTCTTTGACCCTTCATTTGCCTAACACGTGAATTCACACAGTGAGCCCTCTGCCCACGCCCTTTAAAGCTGTTAGTGCTCCACTTCCCAGTGCTGCACGCTTCCCTGGGGATAACCTCTTAGAGGTGCCTCACTGCACCCGCAGAGCTGAACACTGATTCTGAAAACAGCTTCTGATAGTTCTTTTGGGGGGCACAAAACATCTCCTAACTTTAATAAGAAATCTTTCTGATAATGTTCCAAGTGGATTTTTCTGTGTTAGCAAGTTTGGACCCACTGACTCTCACACAGAACATTATGCTGAGAATGAAATAATGAGGCGGTCTCAAGTGGGCAGGAGCTCTGCACTTGTCCTGGAGTCCACAGGGACAACACGGAACACCTCTTCTCTGTTGAGATTCCTGCTTTTATAGGAACACAGTCTTGCAGATCGCCCTGCCTCTGAGCAGCTGCAGAAACTTGATGCCAGAGCACAGACAAGCACACTCTTCTCTAAGGCTGCCAGCTGCCTTTACAGAACAAGGAATAGGACATTTGCATCCAAAACACATGCACAAAACTTCTTTCCAGCAGGACTACAGCATTCCCTTCCCAACTGCCTTGTGCAGCAAGTGCCTGGAAGTCTCAATGCATTCCTCCTCCCAACCCACTTAGCATAATGCTGATCCTATCTGAGGAAGGATTAAAAATCAGCATCCTTGAATGCAGAGAAATTGGGCTGCCCAAATTCAGCAGCACCCATGAAAAAGGTAGAGAAGATGCTCATGCCTGCTCTGGGGCACTGAGGGGATAAGGATCTCCATAAAGGAAACTAAGACATCACTACTCATGTGTTATTAACAAATGGAATGTGAAAACAAAAAAATGTTTTCCCTTTGAAAACAGATATTCTGTAGAGATGTTCTCATAAAAACAGAACATTTACTTTTGGGACAGTCCCTTCCTTTACCTTCTTAAAAAGAGACCAGTTATCAATCAAAACCAGTTCAGCAGGTTATTGCCACTACCTCCATACAATATTCAGGATATTGCATTAGACTACAAAGCCAAATAAATCAAGGACTGCAATTTCTATTAATACAGGATAGCTGGATAACAGTGTCTTAAAATAAGCTTCTAAACACTGTCCTATGATACAGCACAGTCAACGTGACCTAGGGAAACCCGACAGGCAGCCTCTGACCCCTTCATGACGCCCACTCAGACCAAAAGCGGCTGAGATGGAAGGCAAGAACAGCTGGCCTGCTTGGTGGCCCTGTCTCGCCCACCCATGGTCCCCCTACAATACAGACAGACTTGGGTTTTGTTTTGAAGATGACTGAATAATCACTCACTTTCTCGACCTTTGACTCCAAACTTACTTAATAACATGGCACCATATAAGTTCCATATAAGAACCAGATAGGAACATGGATTCCAAATAGACTGACACTTGATTTCTGTGGCTGTAATAACATTAGAAGTGTTTCCCTAGCCTCCACCCTCCCCAATGTGTTCAAATCAAAGCAGCCAAGAGTAAACAGGCAACACTTGCAACAGAGCTCAACAAAGTCCGAATGATCCGTGTAGGTATTTTCCTGTTTCTTCTCAACCTGTGAAACAGGCTCTGAACCAAGGGCTGACTAAACATAGCAGCTCCTGTCAGACCGCATACAAGTGCCTGTCAGGGCTCTATACGGTTCTAGACAACTGGAGACTTTGCCAAGATAGCTGGTAGAGGGCTAGGGCTGGGGATGCAAATACTGGCCAGATTTAATTCCAAATATCTTTATATGAGCCCTCAGCTCCAAGCAGGCCATGCAACCAGAGATGGGCTGCAGAACCAGAGAGAGGCAGCCGCTAAAGTGGCAATGCGTAAGACTCATCCGTTCTGTTACAAAGGGGCAACTGAATGGAGTTCATCAGTGTAGCTGCGGCAACCGAGTTCTGCTTTGCACACCCCAGAGGCAAGGAGCTTGGATGGAAGACTAGGAGGATCCTCTTCACCTAAGGAGAGAAGACAGGACAGAGCCGTGGTCATTGCATTTCATCTGGACTTAGGTTTTGCACAAACGGAGCAGGCAACCAAACCATCCACTTCCATCCTCCAAACAAGTTCTAGTTCCCAGAAGAGTGCAGAAGACCACCACATTCCTTGAGGGTCAAGGGTTTGGGATTTGTATGCATGACTTCAATGAGTTACAGGCAACATAAGGAACAGTCTGAGATGACACCCTACTGGAGCCCCCTAGGGAAGCAGAGTGTCCTACAGAGCCCTTGTATCTAAGGTCCCATGCTAAGCTAGGATAAAGGGAATACTGCATTTGAGAACTTCAGGCCAAACAGATGTGGCTTTTAAAACTATTGTTTTAGGTGTCGGGGTAATAAACACTACAGGTCCTATAAAGACACACTCCTACAGATTCTAGCCAATACCCTTGAAGTCCAACATATTTTGGTATACTAATGTTTCTGGAACTCAGAAATGTCATATAATGCACATTCTGTATGTTGCCTGGCCTGGGCAGCTTCCCATAATTTAGCATCAGAATTTCTGCAGCTCACCTAAATATTCCCATTACCTGGGATAAATCAAGACTGACAAAGGAGGTATATTACTTCTTATCATGTTTCACTACTCAGTTAGTTGGCACCAGAATCGAAAACACTTGGAGTGACTGTACAAAGCGTGACCAGAGTATGTCAGGAACCTGACCAAGAGCACCTTACCCAGACCTGAGGAGGAAGACACACTCTCTGTCAGGGAAGATGTTTCTGTCTGGTCTGTCAAGAGTCCTTCCATCAGAGGCAGAGACAACTCAGAGGAGGGCACAGATGAGTCATAGATGCCCGAGTCCCGTGGCATGGCAGAGGAGCTGCCAGCCTTTACCATAAGCAGCAGGGGCTGCAAGGTGGAGACACCTTCGTGGGCAGCTCGGGCCTCAGGGTCCTGGTCCAGGCTCCCTCTTGGACTCTCCAGGTATGAGTGGGAGTCTGCAGGCCCAGTGGCCCCAAGAACAGCAGCCTCGGCCTTTAGGCAGAAATCGCTCTCTGGCCCTGGTTTACAGGTGACATCATTTAAAACCAAGCCTGAGTCAAACTTCTCCAGGACCGGCTCCCGGTAGCACAGTGGTAGAGGATGGAAGGGTACAAACTGCTTCTCAAACCAGTCGGGCTCCTTGTCAATAAACTGGTGCATGTTGCAAATGGCGACGTACAGGGAGCGGCCTGACTTGCTCCGGAAATAGTTCCTCCTGCTGCCAAGTCCTAAGTGCTGTCCAGGCTCCTGCATACTGTGGTCTCCCGAGTGCAGGTGGGAACAGAGCTGGGGAAGGTTGTCCATGAGTTTGTATCTGGTGCTGAGGTCAAGGACGCAGGGGACATCTCCCTCACAGGAATAATCAAAGTAGACAGTGATGAACTTGCCGAGTGCTGCTGCTGAACTCTGCTTGGCCTGGCGAAGCTTCTCAGCAATGGCTGACACAGCCACCAAGAACAGCTCTCCTTTCCCAGAGACTCGGCCACCTCCTTTGTGCCTGTAGTTCCTCTTCTCCACAAAGTACTTCATGCCTTTAGAGCACACCACAATAATGAACTGGGCCTCATGGATCTTCTGGATGACCCACTCTTTCTGCCCTTCTCTACAGAGGCTGAAGTCTTCCCACAAGTCCAGAGCCACCTGGAAAGAGAATACACCTAGCTTGTCTACACTGATGCACAGGAACAATGGAAGGGTAGGGCTGCGACTATTAGGGGAGGTCATGTCGCCCGTCCCTCACAGCTGCGCATAGGTCCTGGGTTATCTGGTGCAGGGCACAGGAACAGCTAAGGTTCTGTGGGGAGGGTCAAACACCAGGCCCTCTGCAAGAGCCTGCCATCTATGAACTCACTGAGCATCACTGCCACACTGCCCTACAAATGAGGAGACAGAGCATTGGACTTTAGAGTAACTTGTCTAAGTCAACACAGAGGATACTCTCGAGTAGTCTACAGTGAAGTGAACAGCACAGAGTAAGAACTGGTCTTAGAATATATGAGCGTAGAGAAAGACAGACACAAGGAGAAGATCCCAGGGAGAAGGCTAGAAGGTCGTGAGAGGATACAGATTAGGGAGCCCAAAGTGGGCTAGGAAATGGGACTCAAGCCTGCATGTCACGAAGCTAGGTAACTCACATCCAGAGCATGACTGACAAAGAGGACCTTCTCTAACACGTTACCAGAGAAGAATGCCTCAACGTTCACCCACTTTCTAAAAATAATTATGGCTGGGAATGGTGGCACATGCCAGCACATGGGAGACTGAGGCAGGAAGACTGCCATGACTTCCAGGCCAGTATTGGCTATTCAGTGAATTCAGGCCTGGCCTAGTATAGACTACAAAGTGAGACCCTGTCTTAAAATAAAAATAAATTTTAAAATTCTGAACTGTCTTATATTTTCCTTAATTCTTGCTAACAGTATACAAACTAAAGCTAAATAATATATGAAATATTTAAAAAAACATTTCTATCTTTGACTCAGTAATTCCATTTGTTCTTTGAGAAGTTTAACAATTTGGGCTCACTCAGTTATGAAAAGCCAGTATTATGAATGAGGCCTGTATTTAAAATGGCAATTCAGGGCTGGGGGTATAGTTCAGTTGTTAGAGCACCTGCCTCAAGTATCCAGGGCCCTAGATTCAATTCCCCAGCACCACATAAAAATTAGCCAGGTGTGGTGGCACAGGCCTACAATCACAGCACTCAGGAGGCTGAGGCAGGAGGACTGCTGTGAGTTCCAGGCCAGCCTCAGCTACATACTGAGATAAGGACCAGCCTAGATAAATAAGTAAAATAAAATATAAACTGAAATAGCAAAAATGGCAGTTTGCATGGCAGTTGGCTGTGTGGAAAATTAACAGTCAGAAAAGAATCATTTCAATCTGCCCAAAGTGAAAAACTGCATGACTTCATTTATGCAGAAAAAGGCTGGGAAGAAATACACCAAATACACCTGCAGTATCTGCAGACATGCGCTACCAGCTGAAGTCTGCAGCTGTTTTCCAGCAGGTGCTGATCTGATAAACTCAGGGTTTTCACACAGGAGCAAATTCGGACCAGCCCTCAGATACCTATTACTGACTCCAGGGGGCAGCCTCATCACGTGGAGAGAGTCTGAGAAATAGGCCTGTGGACAGTCTTGAAGTCCAAGTCCCAGTCCAATTACACAGCTATTGTTGTTGGCAATGAACAGTGTGTGCCTTCCATTATCAATTCAGTCTTCATTCTAAATACGAACACTATGATTACAGAAAAGTTACATAATTAATGTCTGTTCTAGTTCTAAAAAACTTGAAGAGGTCAAGCTGTTGATATTTTGTTTTCTGAAGCTCTCCCTTCCTACCTACTGGTTCCCTCTGGCTCCTCCCCCTTCCTACATAAGAGTTGTCTTTTCCATGACTTTGTATAGTCAGATCCCCAAGAGCCATTACAGGGGCAATCCCATCTTCCTTTCCTCTTCTCAGAAAGACCCCTTTGAACCGTCCACCTCCCGGTCTGTTTCTGCCTCTCCACTGGGGCTTCTGTGCTGCACACAGGATTACTGGAGTGGCTCCCCCAGCACCACCTTGGGTGTACATTTCCACGGCAGCTACAGTTTTTTTTTTTTTTAAACCTGTAAAACTTCCTACCATGTGGGTGCCATTAAAGGTTTCTGAACACAAGAGTCACGGTTAGGAAACATTTAGTGCCGCTGATCATGGCATAGACTGAAAGAGCCTATGACTGTCCCCACTTTGGAAACTATGGCACTAATCAAAGCTGGGCCTCAGGGGGAGGAAAAGAAGGCAAGGAGGGTAAACTGTTCACACGTCTGGCCCAGGTAAGAAACTTTAGATTCCGCACCTCACAGCCACAGAAGTCCTGGAGGAAGTAGGCAAAACACTGGACCACATTCACGTGGTTCTGGCCATCTTTACTGGAGTAGCAGAGGAAAACCTTTGGCCGCGGCCGGAGCCTCTCCCCGGGAAGTGCTGCAGTATACGTGGAGGACTCAGAGCTCTCTTCATCTAAATGTGAATATATATTTTCTAAATTGGGAAAGAAGATAGGGTTGACACCTATAAACAAAGCTTTGCCTTATTCCATATGACTCGGACCTCAGTGATACCTTCAAGAAAGAACAGTTGGTTTGTCCACAGATTCCCTGTCCCCCAACACGACATCCCCTTGGGTCATCACTGTGAAGGACAGTCGATTTGGGCACTGGAGTATCAAAAGGTCAAAACTGTTTTAATATGAGCAAAAGTAAATGTTCTCTCATTTTAAAAGGTGCTTAAATCTGAAATAGATTTCAAGTCAAAATATGCTACAGGGGCCACTCTGGTCACAGCAATGCCCAGAATTGGATTTTGCAATTAAATGACCTACTGGACAAGGTAAGCAGCAGCAGAGCTCACATTGGGAGGGGGGAAAATAAAGGAAAAGTTTTATTAAAGTGTACCTTAAAAGGTAAAGTACATGAACTATTTTTTTTCTTTGAGACAAAGTCTCACTATCTTGCCCAGGCAGGCCTCCGGCTGCCAGCTCAAGTGATCCTTCTGTCTCAGCTAATCAGGAGCTTGGTCTACAGGCACAAGACACTGCATCCAGCTACAAATTCACAGACCTTAAATGTACATCTCTATGAATTTTTATGTAAGTTTACATCTGTGTAACCCCAGCTCAGACCCAAATATGGATCATTTCCAGCTCCCTAGCAGGGTCTTATGTGACACCTGATCCTTACAAATGCTCAACACTGTATTATTCCTCATGCTTTAGACTTCCTTTATGCCCCTGAATTTACTATCCTGAGTTTGAGAATTAAAATGTGCTTATCCTTTTCGTGGTTCCTGAGATTATAAGTCAAATATTTTTAATTCTGAAAACTGTAAAAGCCAGGAAACTGACTAGGAGCTATGAGGTTTTCCAGCTGCTCCAGGTACCCGCCTAAAGGAACCAGGGTCTCCCTGTCTTCTTGACTGTCAACATCAACTGCTGGCCTACCCAGCCTACCCCCTTGGTTTGGGGGGGTGGGGGGGGGGGTGGAACACAGCACACAAAGAGATACCTTGTTGCTTCTTGCGGCACATCACAGTGAAGAGCGTTGCAAATGCCGATATGACAACCAGCGGCACAGTGATGGCCACAGCTCTGATGGGCCCAGCCCATGGGGAATGCACTGAGAAAATTTCAAAGGAAAGGCTTTTACACTTAAGTAACATAACAGGTTCAAAGAGGAACAACTATTTTTAAAACCATAAGCTACCCAACAGGTTCTAGGACCCCCAAAGTTAATGCGGTAATAATGAAAGGATTCCAGGTTTCATTTACAAAGACTTGTAACAAATAATACAACCATATAGAGTTTGCTGAGACAGTAAATACCTCTGAATGAGAACTGTGCCCAAGGAAACCTCCTCCCACCACTATTCTTCCAGGACAATTGACTTTATTTAGTCCCAGAGACAGACACTACACTGGCTTTGATCTTCGAGGCATCAACATGAAGAGAAAAGAAACTTAAGATTTTCATAGAACATTAAGAAGGAGGAGCTGAATTTTATTTTGTTAAACAGCTACCTTTATCTACAGCAGTCTAGGACAAAACTGCAAAGAAAGCAATTCTCACCTGGTTTTAAGGCATAATGCATCACTTTTCTTGTTGTATTGGTGTCATCTACTAGCTGCAAAACAAAGGATGCTGAATTATTTCTTTACCCTCAATAAACTGTGTCTACAAGGTAAGTGGAAAAAAATGACAATTTCCATATATTTTTTCTATCAGTAAGCAGTGAGAGAGAAGGGTATCTCCACAAGGAGACTGGCTGAGAAAAAAGCTGCCGGTAACTGTAATTGACTAAACTGAGTCTCGATGTGACATATAGTTCGGTTCATGTTTCTTTTATAAAATCAAAATCCTAACATTTACCATGTTTTCTTTCATGAGCCAAAAGGCTGCTTATTTACTGAAAAAGTCCATTAGTGAATCCTATATTGTAACAATTTTCAGTTAATCTGGTATCTTATCACTGATTTACTGGGCCTCCCTTAACACCTTAAGAAGGTGTGTCTATCCCAAAGCACATACTACTACCAAGGATGCAAGAACTAGGCATCCACTAAAGTTTTAAGACAGGCCAGTTGTTTTTCAATAGCAGGGCTATGGACAAATTGTTCACTTACTTGCACTTTTATAGTACCTGTAAGATCAAATAATTACAAACTTTCAAAAATTGTAAAAACCATGTAGCAATATAACTGTACAACTTCAATAGCTGAACATATTAGTGTCATAGAGTTAGAACCATCACATGTGGAATTACTACTAGGGCTCTCTGGAGTTACTCGTACCTCAATTATATAGTCTCCTGGAGAAACATTTTGAAGGAGGCAGCTGGTTGTCTCTGTATTTTGCTCCTGCAAAGAGGGAACCGACACTTCAACAACTCACTTCTCTGAGGTCTTCTAGGGCCTCTCTTCTTCCCCAGAGCTGAAGTAGACCTGCCACACGCCTTGATCACATTTTCAGATGTGATTCAGTCAGAAAACAACTACGCTTATCTGCCACATGTTATTTGGACTTCACCTTGATAGAAGGCCCCAGGACCCGTCACATTCTGTGCTTAGTGGGTGGCACTTTCAGCAAGAATATTTGAAGAAAAACTACTTAAAATATCTTTTACTTTTAAAAAAGATAAGGAAAGACACTACCACTCTCTATTTGTATGTATTTTATTTACTGTAATTCTAACTTACTCAGAAGGTCACTGTTAGAGTGATAGCCATCATGAGAGCAAGGACAGGACAACCCAAAGCACACAGAAGCGTGTGTACTGAGTTTCGCCTTCATGACAAAAACTTCTCTTGGTACTTGGGCAGGGTGATCTGGCTACCCTATGAACTTCCACAAAGCCGTTCCCACTTTTCTCATCCATTCAGTTTAAGATCTTGGTTGTACTGTGAGTAAAATCAGTCACCACTAGAATTACAGGCCTAGCTACTAAATCTGGTTTTTCCACTTACTAGTAATGGGACCTTGAGCAAGCCAGGTTACCCCTAGCCTCAGTTCCCCATGTGCTAAGAGTGATGACAACAGCCTACATTTCACAGAGTGATCAGGATTCAAGGAACAGAGAGCTCAATACATGCTACACATGACCCCTTGATGAATGCTTAAAATACACAGAAACAATCTAAAAACACTAATTCTTTTGATTCCTTGGCAATACTTTTTCCCGGTTATAACACAACTCAACAGCCAAGGTGTAGATATCCAGGGCATGAGGGATAATGCCAAGATGATCACACAACCAGTGCTAAACATTCTAGAGGCCACCAAGCCTAATGTTCACATTGAGCCACCCAATTCCAGAGGTCCAGGAGTCACTTTAAAACAAGCAGTGCTCCTTTAAGCAGCGCACTCAGCAGCTCACCTGCTTACACGTCTTTCGCTTGAAGGGTCCTTCGTGCTTGAGCTTATAGTGAAGATAGAAGAAACGGAAGCCAAAGTTGTGCGGTGCGTGGTCAAAGGACACCTGCATGTCCAAACCATGCTGCGTAATGTTCAGGCTCCGAGGCTTCCAGACTGGGAAGAGGAGAGATCAGAGAGAGCATTCAGGGAACAAGTCAAACCCTTCCACCGGGCCAACCCCAAGACGTGACAGACAAGAACTGCTCTACTTACAGGGTTTACAGGCCAGGTTGTCTGGTTGTAATAACAGGTCACAGGCTGTTAAGAGAGGAATATTTTTAGTTTTAAGATAGTTTGACATTTTCCTTATCCAACGGTTCAATAAAATACAAATACACCATTCCTGGTGCTGCTGGATAGGGTATAAAATACATCATAACCATCATTTTCACTATAGTGCAGTTATATAGCTTATGAAATTTAAATAGTACAATATAAAAATATTAATGCAGCTTACTTTCTACCACAGAAGCGGAAGCAGTATAAAGTCACCCAGACTTCAAATGTTGGCAAGGCTTACCGTTTCAAGCCTGGTAGGCAAGGGCAGAGGAACTGTGTTCCCCTACTGTCACACGGAGGCTGCTTTAGCTATAAGCAGAAACAACGCCACCCCCAACTTCATTTGAAGGTGTCTAGGTACAGGAGAACTCAGAGGGGTTCTGGTAACCATCAGGGTTATTTTAGCCTTGGCATATCATAATCAAAACCTCAGAAATACAATATTAAGAGAGAAAATTAAAAGCAGCAAGAAATGAAAAAATGACTCAGCAGTTAAAGTGCCTGCCTAGCAAGTGCTAAATACCTGAGTTTGATTCCTCAGCAACACATAAGTTGGGCGTGGTGGTATGTGCCACATGCTTGTAATCCCAGCATTTAGAAGGCTAAGACAGGAGGACTGCTGTGAGTACAAGGCCAGCCTGGGCAACAAAGTGAGTTCAGGACCAGACTGGGCTATACAGAGATTCTGTCTCAAAACAATAAATAAATAAATAAATAAATAAATAAATAAATAAATAGGTAGCAAGAGAAAAATAGACATTATTCTATCAAGGCAAACCCATTCAAATTACTGCAGATTTCTCAATGCAAACTTTAAAGGCCAGGAGAGCCTGGAGCAAAATCTTTCAAGCTCTATTTATTCATTTACTTATTTAGAGCCAGAGTCTTGCTCTGTAGCCCACGCTGGTCCTGAACTCACTGTACAGTCCAGGCTGGCCTTGGACTCACAGCAATCCTCCTGCCTCAGCCTCCCAAGTACTGGGATTACAGGTGTGCACCATCACACCCAGCTTTATGTGATGCTAGGAAACTGAACCCAGGACCTTGCACTTGCCGCTGTGTTATTCCTTCAGCCCCTCTTTCAAGTTTTAAAAGACAGCAAGTGTCAACCCAGGTGGTTGTATCTAGCAAAATTATCTCTGAACACGGAAGGGGAAGTAAACATTTTTTATGACCAAGAATCCCTAAAAAAATTTGTGACCACTAGACCAGCACTGCAGAAAATACTTAAAGGAATCTATGAGACACAGCCAAGCAGCACCAAAGAACGTGGAGGAAAGGAAACATCTAAAGAGAAAGTGTAACAAAAAAATTGATTGGTATCTGAATCATTTGACTGGTATCCTGCTAAACCAGCTTTCTCATAAAATCTGTAAAACTTCCCCCCGTAATAATTATTTTTAATAGTATATTAGTTTGGAAAACATAATAATTATACTTAACATGGGGAATCGGTATAAAATCTTAATCTATGACGTTTTTTGTGTATGATGTATGTGCACAGATATTTAGGGGGTGGAGTGGCAGAGGCTTTGTTTTGGGATATTATTAAAGACAATAAGAGTTGGTAAGGAAGTGATTCTGGGGGTCTTTTCCCTGAAGCTCCTATGAGTGGTAAAGATAAATGATCACATAGCGTCAGTCCATTGGTTCAGAACTCAGCCAGCTATTAGTTCAACTTAAGACTCTTTTTTATTTCTCAATTTCATTTCTGTAACTAATTTTTTTTTTTTTGAGACACAGTTTTGCTCCACAGAAGTCACTATGGAGTGCAGGCTGGACTTGGACTCCTGCCTCAGCCTCCAGAGTGCTGGGATTACAGGCACGCGCCACCACGCCCAGCTTATGTGGTGCTGGGGAATCGAACTTGAATACTTAGCACTTGCTAGGCATGTGCTTTAACCACTGAGCCGTTCCTCCAGTCCCTGTAACTGAATTTGTAATAATCATCTTACTCGTTAATTTCTGTTCCTCTTTGGGAAGGACTCTTTAAAAATTCTGAAATAACTATGCAACTATATCTACTGCTTTATGTGTGATATACTTTTGTGATACAGACTTAAGTTCATTTAATGCAGCAATCCATTCATTCGGTCTTTGATGCAAGTTTAGCCTAAGAAATCTGACTGATGTAATGATAATCTGAATGTCTTTTGTCTAGCAGCACAATTGATAATAGTCAAATCTTGGAAGAAGCCGATACGCCTGAGTACAGATGAATGGATAAAGAAGGTGGGGTATATATACACAATGGAGTATCACTCTGTCATTAAGAATGACACATTGGAGTCATTTTTAGGAAAATGGATGCACCTTTAGACCATGATGCTTAGTGAAATGAAGCACACCAAGAAAGTTTAATACTATATGATTTCTCTAATATGAGAAAACAAACCATTAAAAATTAAGAGACATGGAAGAATGTAAGATGGACTTTGTGGAGAGAGAGAAAGGGAAGGGGGGGTGATAGAGTGAAAAGGAGAAAGGGAAATGATACATTTTTTAAAAGAGCTAAATGGGGGTGACAATGGGAGTTAGGCAGGGAGGGGGAAGTTGTGGGATGGTCAAAAGGGGAAGGAATTGTAATTTTGATGTGATATATATGTGCACAAAATGCTCAAGTTCAATGTAAACACTGTGTATCTTATGCATACATGTATATACATGTTTATACATGTATGCATAAGATACACATATACATATGTATGTGTGTATAAAATGGGGGAGAAATTTTTTTAAAATTCCCATAGGGCACTGGGCCTAGCTGCATAGACCTACGGTCCCAGCACCCTGGGTAGTTAGGGCAAAAGCGAGGATCACATTTTAAGCCCAACCTGAACAACACAGTGACTTAGAAAGACCCTAACACAAAATCAAAAATAAAATAAAGCTGGGAGTTGTGGCACACACCTGTAATCCCAGCACTCAGGAGGCTGAGACAGGAGGACTGCTGTGAGTCCAAGGCCAGCCTGGGCTCCATAGTAAGTTCAGGTCCAGCCTGGGCTACAGAGCAAGAACCTGTCTCAAAACGAACAGATGAACAAAAATAAATAAATAAAATAAAAACTAAAAATAGGCTGGGATGTACCTTGGTGCAAAGGCCCTGGGTTCAATTACTAGTATTAGAAAAAAAAAAAATCATATGGTAGGGAATGGTGCTGGGGATTAAACCTAGGGTCTCCCACATGCTAGGAAAATATTCTACCACTGAGACAGATCCCAGCCTACAAAAGTCACTCTTTGAATGGTGGCGAATGCATCCTCAAAAAAAAAAAAAAACAATTGTCAGTTCGGTTGTAGAATAAATCAGAACTAAGTATGTCTGGTTAGATCAACAGAGCCAGCCTGAGCTTAATCTTAATTTTTAAAATACATTTATGATGCTTTTCTCCTCCCTCTACTTGTTCCATGGTATCTGTATGCTCTCACACAAACCTCTAAAGAAAAAAAATTCAAAGAAGGAAATAACACATCCCCAGGGGAAGCAAGCAGGAAAGACCATACTCACCCCGGGTTCTGAAGAAGAAAGGGTGGTAATTGCTTTCATTTTTAATGGAAGGGAAAGGGACAATCTTTACAAAGTAATCCGTTTCAAATTTCATATTCAGGAAAGGCTGAGATTCCATTCCCTAAAAGGGAACAAAAATACATGTGGTGTCACGGAGAAATTACCCACCCCTCCACCTACACACAAGCCCTTCACTTCCACTGGGACTGTCAACTCAGACACAACTCCAGAGCTAGGAGAGATGGCCCAGATAAGCAAAAACTGAGGTCCGTTTCCTATACCGCATTTGGGTTTAAACCCCAATCTCTGAATCTGAACAGTGCTGTCTGTTTGCCATGGAAGCCATGGCTCATTAACACAGAACCTCAATGTTGGGGAGAGATCAAAGTCTATCCACAGAACCAAGTACAGCACAGATAACTTTGGGGTGGCTGCAGGAGTGTAACCTGAGAGTGTGTTTACTACAGAAAGGTGCTGAAGAGCTTCCAGCCTGGAGCCAGTGTGGCCTCCCCATTCTCCCCAACCTTGATGAGGGGGCAGGTGGACCCCACAGCCCCTCCTTCCTCAATTTCAGACTTTCAATAGACCATTCAGACCTTCAGAACAATGGTGTGTCTTCAGCAGCCCATTCCCCAAGTGTGACTTACAGTTCTTTTGAAGCTACTGTTGAGCTGCTTTGGTTCCTTAAGAATCAGTTGCTGGCACTGTCTTCCCTCTGACTTCAGTTCCTCCAGTATCACCCGAAATCCTTTTAGGAATTCAATGCCTAAGCAAAGCAAAGTGCTTTCATGAAAAGCAGACCTAATTACTTCTGGATATACTTTCCTTTCGTGAAGTTTACTGCCCTCTCCACCTACACACCAAAGGCAAAGGAATTCTTACTCTGTCCAGGATGTGTGAGGCCAGAGAGGAAAAGCACATCCCTCGCATTCCTCTGGGATAGACCAAGCGATTTTCCACGTCCCACCATTACTATATAATTAGTCTCTAATCCACTCAGCTATTTCACAAATAATCATTGCCTCTCTGGCACTAGGGTTTGAATATTTAGATCCAAGTCACCTCTGGTCATAAAAATCCGCAAGGGAATATGTAACTCCTGTGTCATTAAACAAACACATTCAGCTGATAATAATTCCCAGTGCTGACTTGGGAATGCCCCTAAACCAGGTTTCCATTTTAACTTTTAGCCCTGTATTTTCTAGCATGTTCCACTGAACAACAAAATTCAAAACTGTGTCTATGCACCCAAGGGGTTCCTAGATTTGAGATTTAAGTAGCTTAGGGGAATGCCAATGTGATTTACAATGCAGTTTTTACTCTAATCACGCCTGAAAGGCGCACACCCAAGGGCTGCCCAGTGTGTGCTCTTCATACAGCCCGCAGTGCCCCCAGGCGCCCACAGCGCTGCTGAAAAGGCACTGGCCCAGCCTTCCGCCACCTGAGCTTCCCCTGCTGCACATCCGACCAGATGCTTTCAAAAGGATTAAGGTCTTATGGCCACAAGAGCCAGCACCGGGTCTCTGTATCCCATGGAGACTGGAGTGGTCCAACTGCAGCTGGAGATCCCCAAAACCTGGCCCCAATTGGCAAGATATCGATTTCACATTCCTTCTGAACACCAGACAAGAAGACATTTTCAATCCTTTCCCTCCCAGGGCAAAAGTAATTACACAGGATGCAATTAACCAGGTGGGAAAATTATTAATGGCGAAGGCCAGGGAAATCTTTTTCTCTTTCGAATAGGTTCTCCAATCCTATAATTATTTGATGAAGAATACATCATGATGGGTAGGGCAGAGAAACTACAGTTAGAGCCTCAGATTTTATGGGTTCACAATACTACAGTGCACACAGGAAGTCATTCTGCCATGTTGTATTTCAATCATAAAGCTTCCTGGCCAGCTGACTCACAGCCAGGGATTCAGAGGTGGTGACAACATACAAGACATCTTGATCAACAACAATTTAGCAGAACTCATAGGAACTCACTTTTTGGGCTTTTATTTGAAAGCACTTTTTGAAAAAACATGTTAAGTATTTATACGAAGTTTTAATTTATGCAATTCTCCCAAGACTACTGTTCAGCAAAAGCCACATGACCAATGTAATTAAAGGCCACACATCTCACAATTACTAAAAGAACCTAATTAGTTGGGTGGTGATGCAGCTCAAGGGGAGAGCACCTGCCCAGCATTGTGCACTCAGGCCCCAAGTCTGATCTCCAATACCACCAAAAAGAAAGAAGGCCAGTCTACAAAACACTATGCTAAGTCTGGGGCTGGGAGGAGCCGCAGCAACGTAACTCCTCTACTGCAGGAATAGGCTTATCAGACTACTACTAACACCGTGTAGTTATATAATGACTGGTAATTTTATAGAGTAACCTATCCTGAAGAAACTTTCTTTCATTTGAACTTATTAGCTCCTCTTAAGAACCATAGGAGGAAGGTACTGTTATCTCCACTTACAAATAAATAAATAAACAAACTGAGATTTAGAGAAGCTAGCTGATTTGTTTAGGATCACACAGAAATACAATGGCAGAAGGAAAATCTGAACCCAGGAAGTATCTGGCTTTCAAACAATACCCTTAACCTACATACTTTCCAGACTTCCAATGAGTTTCCTTGATAGAACCTGACAGAAGCTGAATAGAACCTGTTCCTCCGCCCCAGCCAGGCATCCTCATCCAGGAAAAGCATGGCCTTCTGCCCTTTCCTTTGTTTAGCACAGTTAGTCTTCCTACACACAATAGCTCATTCCTTGTACTTTAATTCTATGAGGGAGCCTGGAATTCACAGGCCCAAGATCTCAGCCATGTAAGCCTTACATGGAATGACCACTTCCTTTTTATCCAAAAACAATGGTCTTATCTTTAAATGTTAAGATAATATTATTTTTGGAAAACCTACAGGGTTCAAACTCAGAAGTATTTACGTTGACAGGCAGCCTGACCTCAGTCTGCTTCATCCTTTCTCTTCTGCAATCACCACTCCCTTCCCACAATCATACCCAGTTCTTGTGAGATACATCCTGTTCCGCTTACGCTATCCAGGCTTTATTTTACTTCTTGCTGGCCAGGTTCTGGAACTTGTTTAAGGTGACAATGTCACAGGGACAAATCTGAAACCCAGGTTCTAATGATGACAGCAGCTGCTCTTTCCTGGGTGCTCTGGGCCTTTCCTGCATATGACTCCAACCAGACAACAGGAAGCTGGCGCTTGGCGGGGATCCACCACCTCCTGTTAAGGTTGACTGGGGCTCTAGACGTTGGCACATTGAGCAACTGCTCTCCTCTCGTGCCCCATGTTTCAGCAGCCACCCTCTCCTAATGTCATCAATTCACAAGAAGACAAATGAGTTCAGCCAACCAGAATTTGCCCAGATAATGTAGGCTTACTTTCTATTTCTTTGGTTTGCTTTGATTTTTGCTGGATTGTCTAGTTTAAGTAAAATTTCAGTTAGTTGTTAACATGAAAAATTCACTGATTTCTTCACAAAAACCATGATTTTCCTTTAAAAAGACAATCACACAATGTGCCAATGCAGAGCCAGCATGTTTGTGACCCACAGAGACCGTAAGGCTGATGGCAAAGCCATCACCCCTTGGACGGGACAGGAGCTTTCCTGGCGCTGTCACCAGCCACCTCCAACTAGTGCCGAGTGCCAGATGCCACTCACATGCTATCACTTTCCAAACCCACATCTCTCCACAACAATAGGAAAAATAACATGCCATAAAGCAGTCTCAAGCTGTGTGCAGCCAGCCAGTGCGTGCAAGGAAGTACGAAATGTGTCCATGCCCATCCAACCTCAGCCTCACTCTTACCAAGTCCCACCCGCCCAGAGGCCAGGACACGGGTGCCCCCTATACTCTGCCCACCTAGCTCATCATGGTGGGCCTGATTTCTGACTACTTACCCAGGGCCCCTGGGGACCAAAGAATGGTGACTGCAACTTGGTCATGGCAGGCATACTGGCTGATGGTGATGTTCTGGGCATCAGCAATCACATGCTTCCCCACTGGATTCAAGTAGGTGGTGCAGTCTAGAGAGGTGGGAGAATGAGAACAATTAAATTTTAAACTTTATGCTTATTTTCTTTGTATTAAATTACACAGAGCATATCCAATGTGGCCAAATCCATTCTACTTAAAGACATGTGCTTCAAAGGTCCAAATAAGAGCTGGGTATAGCAATGCACACCTATAATCGCAGCACTCAAGGAGCCTGAGGCAGGAGAACTACAAGTTTTTACAAGGTTAAGCTCACCCTGAGGAACTTAAATGACTCAGCAAGACCCTGTTTCAAAATAAAAAGTAAAAGGTTGGGGATGTAGCTCAGCGTAAAGACACTGGGTAGCATCACAGCAGTAAGGGTGGGGCAGAGAAGAAGGAGCCCAAAGTTTAGTGATAAGATGCCACCGAGGAATTTATTAAGCTCAGCACTACCAACACCTATCCATCTCAAGCTAAAGCCTGTATCCATTTTACCCATATCAGCAAGTATTTACAGTAGCCAACAATCTGTAGAGTGATTTGAGAGAAATCATTGCCAGAAAATTTAGAGTTTATTTTCAGAGGTCACTGGCAGGCAAGGAACATGAAAATGTGACCCCAGAGCAATGACTCACAGCCCAACCATGGAATTATTTAGTATCCTCAGAAGCTGCTAACTCAGCGACTGAATGATAAGGATGTGACTAGCATCCTCAAAGGCTAAACTTTCCTTCTGAAACACTATGTCATCAAAGACATCCATGATCCCAATTAAATCCAAAAAACCCCACAGTGCTTAAAAAACAAAAACCACCTCTTTCTTTGATTTTGTCTGAGGCATCCCTCCCTGCCACCTGTCAATGCAGCCACAACTATGCACGCTGCTCTACTTGCCATTGCCAAACACTGTTAAAATCTGTAAGTTCCCTAAAAAACCACCGGAAGCTTTCAGCCAGAATCCGGCTGGGACGTCAGAGAATGGCTGTGAGCTGTCTGGCCACTCCTGCAGGCAGAACCATCTGCCATACCCAGCAGGCACCAAATCCAGATTCAGAGGCTGCTGCTCCCCCACTTCAGTCTCAATGATTCAACTTGAACGTCCTTTTTAGTATGTACTACGAAAGGCAAGTACTTAATCCAAGGTTCACACTTCTATGTTATCCCGCTGAAACAAGGAGATTTTCTTTGCAGCAAAATATTCCAGGGCATTTTCTTAATTTCAGTGAGTCTGCTGAATTTTCCCCTTGTAAACGTTTTTATTTTTGGAGACAGGGTCTTGTAATGTTGTAAAGAAATAAATGTCCTGCCATGAAGTGATAACAGAATCTGTAAGCCTCCTTGCTCCTACTTACCCTGCATTTCCTGCTCTTCTCATAGATGCTGAGGGAGTCTGTCAGAGTAGGTTACAATACATTTTCTTTATTTAGGCTGTTTACATAGTTGTATTTACAGACTGGCCTCAAACCCACAGCAATCCTCTTGCCTCACCCCCCTCTTGTGTGCTGGAATTACAGCACTGTGCCGCAACAGCCTGTTTATCTGTATATTGTGCCAGGGCATTGAAACCAGGCCCTGTGTTTGCTAGGCAAGTGCTTTAACCATTGGAGTATTCCTCTAGCTCCTGAGTTCTCCATTTTTATAAGTAAAATGTTCATTAGAGACATTTGGAAACCACAAAGCAATGTAGGAACAATGTAAAGGCCAGGGCCACTCTTACTATATCTAGAGAACTCTAAAATTCCAAGCCTTTTAGTATGCATATAATATTCCTCTTTATTTTCTTACTCAAGCATAAAATCTGCACTGAACTGCATCCCCCACTTTCAAAGTTTCAGATGCTTTGAGTCCTGCTTTCTTGCCTAACCACATTAAACACTTCCTTCTCCAAATTCTACCTGCTTCGAAAACAGTTCCATTTATTTTTCAATGTAATTTGTATTAAAAAGATGTTACTAATTAATAAAACCAAATCTGACCTCTCAAAACATGTATACTCTGTAAAGAAGAGAATTTTACTATAGGATCAAATTTTAAAATATCTGATACTGTACAAATGAGGAAACTGTGACCATGAGAGATCAGCTTAGGATTCCACCACCTCCCAGCCCAGGGCAGAACCTGCAGAGCAGCTGAGGGCTCCCTCGACTCACAAACTCCACTATCAGCACAGGAGCATACTACTATGAGCTCTGAGTCAGCAGTGTTCAGCCTGCAAAAATCTTGGCTGAGACCAGCTTCCTGATACAAAGACGAGATCATAGCACATTACTAAAGTTTCAGTATTTTCATTTATTGAGGCTACAACATAAGAGAAACCTTTGATTCACCTCTGAAAAGATGCATGAACAAGAGCGAATCAGGAATTCTTTTTCCCTTTGTAAATTACTTTTTTTGAAGACAGGTCTAGATGGGCCTCTAGCTTACAATTCTCCTGACTCAGCCTCCCAAGCGTTCGAACTACAGGGATGTGCTAACACATCAGAGTCTCTGTTCATTCTCTTTGGGTTACTGTAAAAACAACTATGTAAACAGCCTAAATTAAGAAAATATATTGTAACCTACCCTGACACACTCCCTCAGCATCTATGAGAAAAGCAGGAAATGCAGGGTAAGTAGGAGCAAGGAGGCTTACAGATTCTGTTATCACTTCATGGCAGGACATTTATTTCTTTACAACATTAAGTGATAAAGAAATAGAAAAATAAGACTTTGTAGGTAAGTAATTTTGATAAGAACTTGGTAACCGATCCTTTTTTTTTGAGACAGGGTCTCGCTCTATAGTCCAAGCTGGTCCTGAAATCACTACGTAGTCCAGACTGTTCTTGAACTCACAGCAATCCTCCTGCCTTAGCCTCCCGAGTGCTGGGATTATAGTCCTCCACCACTGCACATAGCTTATGTATTATCAGGGAATCAGACTCAGGGCCTTGTGCTTGTTAGGCAAGCATTTTAACCACTGAGCCACACCCTATCCATGTAACTGGTTCCTATCTATTGTAAACAGAGAAAAATATCTTTGTCAATGGGAAACAGCGAGCATGTTTTTTAGATAGCTTGCATTCAATTATTAGCAACTCTAAACCTTTGGATTCTGGTTACAAAAAAACTGTAGGCCCAAATGACATTCTGCCAAAGTGAAACTGAGCTTCAAATGTCTTAGGAGTCAATGTGAGCTGCGAATTTAATTCTAATTAAATACTGGTGAATTAAGACAAAAGTAATGACTAAGTGACAGGCTTAGGCACATGAGCCAAAAATTTAGTACAATGAAGACAACAATAAGATACTTTCAAGTTTTACAGGTATAAGATCCTTTTTCACAAAACTATTAAATTAGTGAGGCAAATGCTTGTTTGGAGCTTACTGGAAAATTTTGAACTCTTGAATGTAATACAAGATCTGCTAGCACCACGGGCATATATTAGAAATTAACTTTCTAACTCAAAGAAAGATTCTTTACACATGCCTTTACTTAGCTGAACCACATATCATAGATTTACAAATCTTTCATTACCATCAAAGAATTTACTCTGAACATGTACACACAAAGAGAAACACCTCAGTTCCATGTGTAAGTCCTCATCGGTTAACTTAAAATAGCCACACTAGCACTATGGCTGTGACTACGACACATCTGTATCTAAAAAACCTGTGAGATTTGTATTCACAACCTCAAAAACTCTGCTTTAACAGTGAACATCCCAGAGGCCTCCATGTGACCTAAGTCCGTTAAGGTTGATTCACAACCTTCTCCAAAAGATCAATCAAGCTCCTTATTATCATTTTTATGTGTAATGTTATGTAAGTTTTTTTATATAAGTTGTGACTAAAATGCTCACAGTTCTATACAAGTATTTCCATATGAATGAAAGCAGCTGCTTAGACGGGAGCCTATTCACTCAGAAAAAGCACCTGTGCCCTATTCAGTAACTCAGAAAAAAAAAAAAAGTCACAGTTTGTTAACAGAAAGGGTAAAAAAGGCCCTGTGTTCAACTCTAGCTGGACTGCCTTATGCTACCAACAGGTAGCTCTGGCCTAGCATACAATGTAGCCAGCTGCCAAGTGGAGCAGGTATAAGCATTACCTCACTTAGAACTCAAAATGATGCCAGGAGAATGAAGCTCACCTTTCTGTTGTATTCCCACAGGGCTGGGGATTGAATCCAGGGTCTCCTGCATGCTGGGTAGGGGTTCTGTCAGAGCCACAGACCCACCTCAGTAATCTTTACTCTTCACGAGCTAACGCGAGCATGGTATGCCAAGCCACGTGCCACAGCTCACAGCTGAGAGGTGGGCAGTAATGAGGCCTAAGTCAAAGATGGCAAGTTGGCAGCCCTTGCCAATCTAAACTACAGATTCACATGGTTGTGTTCATGAAAATTTTAAAATGAATGTCAATACTAAAAGTTTACCAAAAAAAAATGCAACTTTCCTGCTACTCTTTGAAACCACATCTGGCTACGCTCAATGGGAATTTCCTAAGAATACATAAAACAAGCTAGAATCGAGAAGTCAGGCCCCCTCAGACCAGACACAAACTGCCCCATTTGTCATAGCTACCATCTCTCCCCAGTGTACAGCATGTGAGCAGTTGTGCTGGCTTCATGTCATGTTGGGCCCTAACGGCATCTGTGAGTTTTTTGGGTTTGTTGGGTCTTGTTTTATTTTTGGTTTTGTGTCAACACCGAGCTTTTACACTGAGCTACAACCCCAGTTTCTATTTATTTTTGATTCTGAGACAGCGTCTTGCTAAGTTGCTAGGTTGCCCAGACTGAGCTCAAACTTGCAATCCTTCCATGTCACCCTCTTACAGTACTGGGATTATAGGCCTGAGCCACCAGGCCCAACTTGTACTTGTTTTTAAAGACACAGCTACAGGGCTTAGAGGAATGGCTCAGCGGTTCAAGCACTAAGACAAGTGCCAAGTACCCAAGTTCAATTCCCCAGCTCCACATAAGCTGAGCGTGATAGTGCATGCATGTAATTCCAGCACTCAGGAAGCTGAGACAGAAATACTGTTGTAAGTCCAAGGGCAGCCTGGGCTCCACAGTGAGTTCAGGACCAGCCCGGACGGGAGGGAGGGAGGGAGGGAGAGAGAGAGAGAGGGAGAGAGAGGGAGAGAGGGAGAGAGAGAGAGAGAGAGAGAGAGAGAGAGAGAGAGAGAGAGAGAGAGAGAGAGAGGACATAGCTATGTTTTGTGGAACTCAGTAAAGGTTTCTCACACATAACTTTCCTAAACACTATGAAAGACATCTGATTTGTATAAACTCCAAATGTATCAGTGGCTTAATGGAGAACAAGCTACTTTTGCTCTTGACAGAGTATGAAAATTCCTCAATTCCAGGACCTGTGGTGTCCTTGGTTGAGCACAACTGAATGACTTGTAGATTACTAAAAGGGCCCCTTCATTCCAGTCAAGCCAGTTACTTACTGTCATATTTGAATGTGATGTTGTGCAGCCCGCTGCTTCTGCTGGCTGGCCCCACTCCCTATGGAAAAACAAGAGAACATGATGCAAAGCGAAGGCAGTTTACTTGTCCAGCATAAATCCCATGGAGTCGAAATGCTTGGAGCACTGCAGAGACCCAAGGTCACGCCAGTACCGAAATATCATCCACCACCCTTTTTACCCAAATCATGACCCCCTGTCCCCTACACTGCAGCCCAAAAGATTCCTAGTTCCCAGTCCACAGGGATCATGGTTTCCCTGCAACAGGAGCAAACTGTTCTATGCTTAGGGGTTAAATAATTCATTAACAGCAAAATTGGGAGAGCACTCCTAGAGCTGCCAGCTGGAGCCCTTCCAGTTGGATCCACATTGAACACTGATTGGTTATAAAAATTTGCCTACTAGACACCCTCATCTGAAAATTCTATGAAGCCAGGGAAGGCAGGCCATTCCTGAAGTCTAAGGAAAACAGTTTCTCATTCCAAAACGGAGAATTTGTGTAGGAGTAAGCTGTTACTTTTAATGAGAAAATTCTTCACTGCATCTATTCCTATGAATACACAGGCTAGGTCATGAGAGAGAGAGAGAGAGAGAGAGAGAGAGAGAGAGAGAGAGAGAGAGAGAGAGAGAGAGAGAAAGTCTTTAAAAGGTCTAACTCTTAACTCTTGGTGAGGTGGCCATCAGCCATCTGTACTCTTAATAGCAGGGCTAAAACAACTGCACCAAACTTCCCACTCTAATTACAGTGTCAACAGAAGGAGCAACACAAGCTTCCTGTTAACCTCGCGTTTTCCTAACCCACTACTTACCCATCACGTGAAAGGCAGCTATAACTCTTCCAATACTGACTTAACTGTTTCTCTAACAATCTGTAAATATGCCATTCAGAATTAACTGCAGAATTCCCCCAAAACATGTTAATTCTCTAGTGCTAAATGATGGGAAAGTATTCTAACCACACAGCTGAAGTTTTTACTTAATAAGGAGGACGCTGGGAGAAACCATATGCTAGCAGGCTGGTATTTAATGGGCAATTGTTACACCAAGACACAATGTAGAGTCTACTGATGGGGCCCAGGGTTTCAGGCCGCAACCCCATCACAGCCATATGCTACAGGCATGTTCATGCTGTTTATCCCAAGGAACACACCCCCACCGAAACCATATCCTTGAGCTCAGATATACACAGACCTTGGGAAAGCACAGCTGCACAGAAAGGGACACACACAAACACCCTACACTCAACAGTGAGGGCTAACTAAGCAACTAACACAAGATCTAAGTCAACATGGTTTCCCAAGCCCTAGTTGGTTGGTGCTCCCTTCTTCCCAGCTCCCCTTCCTTCCCCAGCTTCCCCTTCAACTTTTTCTTCTCTACATACATCAGATTCCAGAACTCTTCAGGAAATCGAAACTTTGGAAAGTGCAGTTATCTTATTAAAACACTAAGACTGTCCATGACTCCTTAGAGACAAGCCAGTGAGCAACTAGAGGCTGACAGACATCCCTATATGGCAAGGGACCTGAGCAACAACCAAGCAGGAGACCAAGAAGGAGACAACTCAATCCCCACAACCTTTTGTGAATGCCTAGGAAGACCTATGAACCATAACCCTTCGCCTTCCTTCACAAAGAACCAAGGCTGGAATTCATTATCTAGAAAGAACCAGACATTATGCTGGGTATAGTGATAAACAAAACAGCCACTGTCTTTACTTCATGAAATGAGTAGTATAGTACCCCTTTCAGAGAAGAGTAACCGAATAAAGAAAAATCTCAAATCACACCCTGGCCCTCCAAGAACTCCCAATTTTGTTGGCAAAACAAGGCTTACAAAGGTAGGATGAAAGAGCCAGCCTCAGAGAAGCATTCAGTGTATGAAATGCCTCAAGGCAGCACCCAAATGAGGGTGAATGGAGGGCAAGGATGACACCTAACAAAAGCTGAAAAGATTATCAGGCTAGAATAGAGAGAAAAACAGCAGCATTGTGAGAGAGGAGGAAATGTAACAGAGGGGTCAAGGTCAATGCTTCAATCCTTCTGTCCTTCAGCTAGAGAACAACTTGGAAAATCAGCCCACTCCACTGGATGGGGGTCTCATCTATTTGGTTTTTTTTTTTTTTTTTTTGAAGAGGGGTTTGAAGAGGATCACACAAAGCTATGTAGAGACACTTTTCAAAAGTGAAACACATTCCATTTAATAGTGTATTCCAAAGTACTCAGACACTCCGACAATCACCTTATTTACGGAATTTGGTGAACTTTTCCTTTGTTCCAGTTTTCCCTGTGTCTTTTATTTGCTTCTCCTATATTTCTTTTGCAGCATGTTTTTAACATATTTCTTGAACACATGTACATAAGCACGTGGAAAGGAGACAAAAGACATTAAGATATGATACGTCATATAAGCGTACAAGAACCTAAATCCCTCCAAATAAGGTCTGTGATATATGTGGAGCTGGCAGTGAGGAGCCCAGCAAGCTGGCCTCAAGGATGCTTCCAAGTGATATCCATTTACTAACCAGTGAGTATTCCAGCCTGTTCTCAGCCTGGCAGAGCAGGGATGGGCTGCACCAAATCCAGGTCCTTGCCTTAAGGAGCTTTGGCCATCAACATGAGTGACAAACACACACAAGCACTCTCAGGCCCCTGCTCCCAGGCCCCAGTTGGCTCCTGCCTCTTAGACCATTCATGATGTGGCTCCTGCCTACCTACCTTCCCGGCCACTTCTTCCCCACCTTCCAAATACCTAATGTATGCAGTTCTACTCAGTAGATGTCCTCAGCCACTCATGCAGTCCCAGAACCCCCTTCTCTTGGGGATGACTGCCCTGGTGACTGCCTGTCTTAGTCTAGCCCCCATCACATGGTCTACATTCTCATTCAAGGGGACCACAGCCATGTATCCTCACAATTCAATTAGTATGGCACTTCTGTGGATATACATGAAACATCATTCCATGTACCAGTTCCTATCTGCTCTCCTTGAAGTCCTCCGTGCACAGTCCTCACATCCATATTGCAGCTGCTCCACACAGCTGTCCTCAGCTCACAACAAATGTTTTGCTGGTTCAGAGCCCTCAGAAACCACCTCAGAAACGGTGTGCCTGGGTTATCCCACAGATTATGGCTTCTTTATACTCTGTGAAAGACAGAAATGATAGCCTCCCAAACATATCCATATTCTAGTCCTGGCATCTGTGACTATGTTATTGTATAAAGCCAAAAAGTTTGAGCAGATATGGTTAAATTTACAGATGCTGAAATTTGAAGAGTATTCTGGGTTATCAGGTTGTTCAGGTGGATATAATCACAAGGGCTCTTGTGAGAGGGAGAATTAAGGGTCAAGGTCAGAGGAGAGATGTGGCAACTGAAGGAAGGTAGGGATATCAAAGAACGTTACAGATTGTATTTTCCTTCAAAGAAGTCGCTTCTCCAAAATTCCTCAGGCCTGGGGCATAAACTACCAGCTCCACCACCCTGAGCTCATATGAACGGACAGAACAGGCAGAAGCTGGCACACCAGAGGCCGAAGTCCAATTTCATTTCCAGGTGAGGGAGGAAGGTGCCTAGCTCTGGAGAGAGATGAAATCATTCTGGGCATGTCTGTCCTCTCACTGTATTCCCTCCTCCAGTGTTACTTGCTAGAAAAGATCCTAACACACCTGTACATGGTGAAGTGGTGATTTGCAGCAAATGGCTTCTTCACTCCCTCAAAGCTGGCTTTGAATGAATCCTTTTTCCTTTCTATGGAAACGGTCTCCTTTGATTTGGTCAGCAGCAAGCAAATGAACCTGACTGAGGTATGGACTAAGTGGCTGGTAACGAGGGAATTTTATGAGATGACATGTATCAATGAGCTCAACATCTGGCACATAACAACTCTAAAATGTTTACGTCCTCCCCTCAACAAGACCCCTGACTTTACAGAGACGAGAGTGGTGCTGTGATGCAAGGCAGGTTACAAAGGATCACATGAGGAAGACAGGAGAGCTCATGGGAAGTGCATCTCCCAAACAAGATCCATCTCCAGCATCCGGAAACTTAAGATGACTGCAGGAAACGTGGCAGACAGGTCAGGGCAAGAAGGCAGAAGGTGCTGACAAGCAGTCTGAAGCACGCATTCTGCCAATAGCTGAGGTTGGAGATGGGCAGCTCAGCAACTCATGCACACACTCTCACCATGCACGAGTGGGGACATGGGTGGGATGTTTTACTGAGGACTGAACCCAGGGCCTTCACATGGAGTAATATCCCCAATCCTTTTTTTATTTTGAGACAGGGTATCACTAAGTTGCTCAAGCCAGGCTTGAACTTGTGATCCTCCTGCCTCAGGCTCCTAAAAGTGCTGGGATTCCAGGCATGTGCCACCATGTCTGGCTCATCTCTGAAAAGTACTCAGCTTGGAGAGGAGAAAACTGGCTGAAGACAGCATGGAATGCAAAAGGACAGCGTTCTCAATCCCTGCCCCACAGTCCCGGGCCCTGCACGCTGTAGCTCTTTACCAAGATTAGTTTTCTATCTCAGTAAATGAACACATGATTTAGCCAGGTAATATGAGAAGTTAGCTTGGTGTCCCACAGTGATTTATGGGCCTAGAAAGAGAACCCACACCAACAGAAAAACAGTATGGCGACTTACAAAGCTGGTCAACATTTCTATAAACTGTTCTTTAGGAAACAATCCCAAACTTTTAGCTATTATGCTGTTTTGATTTTAATGAGCTTGACAATTAAAAATACTTGTTTGTTGCCTATTACTTAAAACCTATAAATGTCAATACTGTGGCCTCAGGGTGCTACATTCTTAGTTAATTAACCACCCCCATTTGCTGTACTAACCCATAGCTTTTAATTTGTTCCAAAGGGAACTAAGCAAGTCCTGGTGCCTGGAGCTTTGCTAGGAAATTCCTTTAGTTGGCTCTATGGTGAGCAGGGACGGAAGCAGCAAATGGGAACGTAATGGAGAAAACATCTTTTACTCAGGAAGGGTGGGGGAGGATAACTCTTAAAGTGCTCTATAAAGGAATAAAAGTCAAAAGACAAAATCCATACCATGCTCTAGCCACATGGTAGAAGCAAATGCCTGGACACAAAGATGACTTCAGGGAAGGGTCCCACTACAGAGGGTGGCAGCCATGAAGGGGAAGGGTAACTCCAGAGCCTATGTTCTGGACAGCCCTGAGGACTCTAAGCTAGCTGAAGACACCAACTTTCCAGGCAGCATTTCCAATCCAGTTTCAACGTAAGAGACTGTCATTTTTTGAAAAGACTGCATTTCATCCATGACACTTCTTCTGCAGTGGAAGGTAGGCCAAATGTGAGGCCTAAATGAGTACATTTGAATCAGCTAAGTAAGCAACTTCCAGAAAGCTAGTAATGTTTTTGAACAGAGTTTGGGTGAAAACTTAAATAAAAGCACTAGCAAGTACTGAAAGGACCATTTTTAAGTACGTATAATAACTACTTAGAACTAAGGCCAATTTAGGCATGGTAGAACATACCTGTAATCTCAGCGCTCCAAAGGCTGAGGTAAGGAAATCCTAAATTCAAGTGTGGCCTGGATAATTTAGCAACTTAGGGAGATCCTGTTTCAAAAGAAATAAAAATACCTGGGGATGTAGCTCAGTATAAAGGCCTTGATTTCAACCTTCCAGGACTGCAAAAAACAACAACGAAAGAGCCAGGAAGGCCAACTCATATTGTTTACTATCCTTAACATTTTTTTCTATCTTGGATTTTCAGTGTTCAATGAGATAAAAAGATACCAGAGACCTCAGTGAAGCTTAAGATGTACCATGGGACAGCACTTCTGGCTATCACCAGAGGACATGGAAAGGACAAGAAGAAACAGAACACGGGGTCATGTGACTCTGTGCTGATTCAGGTAGTTTCATAAACAAAGACAGCTCCCACTCACTTCAGCTCAAACCTTTAACTAAGAAAAAAAAAAGTGGGCAAAGGCAGAGAAGCCCCAGGTGATGTAAGCCGAGGAGAATGCTGGCGAATCCAAAACACAAGGAAAATAAATCACACAGCCAGCCTGCGCCTGGATCTAGTCAAGATATATTCCTTCCACATTCCTGGGAGCTGTTCTCCCTCACTCTCCATCTAGATACAACTATAGAAATGAAAAGGATGCCAGCAGTCTACTCTGAGGAGGTGAGGTCTCAAATGTCCACCAAAGAACACAACAAGATCTGAGGAAGGGCCGTGAGATGTCCACCAGCAATCACCCCCATCGCCCTAAAAGACCTAGAAATCTCAAGCTAATTAAAAAGATTTGCTCAGGGAGGTAGGAAATCACTACTCCAAAGCACGGTCTGTGCACCAGACCAAAGCCATAATCATGATTCATCTATGACATGTTGCTAATCAGTACACACATGTTCCTAATTTCACGCTCCCCAAGGGAAAGCTGAAGGGACAATTGTTTCTGAGCTCTAACATGGAGCCAACCCATGCCAAGTTACCATGTGTCCTGCTTATCAAACTGAAAGCTCTAGTTTTCATCCAGGCTTTTGTACTATCTCACCCCTCCTCCAATCCATTCACAAAGATAAAGATGTGTCAGGACATTTGCACTTGATTCTCAGGTAACTTCTCCAAATGATGGTGGTCTACACGGAACTTAAAATATCTTAATATGTTCTTCCACACTCCTGACTTTAGAATATTTTTGCTGTGCTGCTATAAGACATCTGCGATGTTAAAGGACCCTCCCCCCAACCACCACGAACACACACAATCACACACACTGACTTTCTTCCTGTGGTGAAAAACAAAACAAAGCCTGGCCTGGCGGCAGAGGCCTCTAATCCCAGCACTCTGGTGGGCTGAGATAGGAAGAAGGCAAGTTCAAGCCAAGCCTGGGCAACTGAGCAAGGCCTTGTCTCAAAATAAAAATTAAAACTGAGCTGCAAATTTGGTTCAGTGCAAAGACCCTAGGTTCAACCCCTCATGCAGCAACAAACAAACAACAAAACCAAACCAAACCTCCACAGCTCCCTTGGTTTTTACAAAGCCAGAGACCAAGTACTTTCTACAAAGAAGGAAAAAAAGAAAAAAAAAAAAAACCAGTCTGCTATGGATTTAGGTGGTATGTTCTCCCATGGCTGACATTCACAGGCAGGATTGTTCCATTTTTCCAGTTCTGAAAATGTTAAAAGGCAAAGCTATAAAACATGCCTCTGGATCGAGGGCCAGATCTTTCCCTCTGCCTCACACCACTCCCCTCCACCCAAATGAGAACCTTATGTTAAGAGAACCGGCATCTTTAAGGTAACAGGCAGTCCATCTGAGCTTAAAAAGCACATACAGACAGCTCACAGACGAGATTAACTGTGTTTCTGTAAACACTGGGTACAAAGAGGAAGCAAACAACCAACCACTCCAATACCCACCCAGTAAATCAGCTACTGGCTGTTTCTCACTTAGCAGCAAAAAGAACAAAGACTTAACTCCAGAAGCCCAGGAAAGTCGTCTTCTACTAGGGCAAAACAGTGATTAGACAATAGAGAAAAACATAAAGCTGTAAATGTGATTGTTATACCTAAGCTGAGAAGGAAATGTGGGGCTCAGAACACGACTACTAATAAAAAGCCTTAGGACCACACAGAGAACAGTGCTGCAAGCTGTGCCCACTTCAAATACTATTTCTGAGGACCTAGATGGAGTCTTGAATGCTATGTCACATCTGGAATTCTGCTTTTACAGCACAAATGCCTGCAGAAATCGTAGATTATGATGTTGCTATGGGGACCCAGTCTCCTCTGCTCCAGTAGGTCCCTAGCATGCCCTCTGTAATAAGTCTTACACATGTGCTTCCTCCAAGATAGATTCTTCATATTTGGCCATTATGGAAGGCAACCCTTTTAAGTTTGAATGTTAAAGTATCAAAGGATATGTTTGATAACGAGGTGACTCCTGTATTAGACAATTAATTCTGTCCGTGTAGTGGTCATGACAGAAAAATCTCCTTAAGAGTGGGAAGCAGCAAGACAACACTAGACCCTTTCTCAAAAAGTGTGGCTTCAGCTGGGTGTGGTTATGTATACCTCAATCCTAGCACCCAGAGGCATGAGGATTGTAAATATGAGCCCAACCCGGGAAATTTATTAAGACTCTGTCTTAAAAAAAAAAAAAAAAAGGCAGGAGATGTAGTTCAGTGTGAAGGCTGGGGGCTAAGCTTAATACCTAGCACTACAAAATATAAAAATGAAAAATTGTGGCTTCCTTCTCTTTCTCTAGAAGAAACCTCTTTTAAAACTCTCCGACCATGAGCTACAAAAATCTAAGTGAGTCAACCTGTGCTCAAGCTATATACCACTGGACCTCTAGAAGAATCCCAGGTCCTTGGTGGCATTGAGGGAGCAGAGTGTCTGATCCTATCCCTGCAGGGCTACTGTCCAAGGCAGGGGGTCTTCACTTTTTATTACTGATAACCTCACAGTTGTTAAGGGGGAAGAGTTTTTAGACCTTCGAGAATCCCATATGAAACACTCCTTCCCCAACTTTCTGCAGAAAAATTGCTTACCATTTTCAGGTTCCCAAAATTCTTTAAGGCCACATGAGAGCCTCTAAGAGGTTCACAGGCCCCATATCCAAAGCCAGGTCTAGACACAAGGGACCCAGAGATGGCCCCCCAACACACACACTTAGGATCCATACACTACTCCCCCCCTCCACCGCCACAAACACTTGGGATCCAGAGGCCACCCTCCACCCCCCACACACTTGGGATCCAGAGACTATCCCTCAACCCCCACACACTTAGGATCTAAAGACCCTGCGCTGCCGTCCCCCCCCTCCCCCACGCCCCACAAACACACTTGAAAGTAAGCAGGATACATCTTGGCTCTCCCACTCCCCTGGAATTCAAATTTTCCAAATGCCCCCTCCAGGTGTGTGTTCAGGTGTCTCACAGACACAGATATCCACTCATACAGCAATATCCCCCTTGGATGCAGACAGGTATCTTCCTTCCAGCTCCTTTTCCCACTATATTCTTCTCACCTCTGTAGGGCCTTAGTTGGCTCAAAAACCTCATTTCTTCCTCTCCCATCAGTTCTAACTACAATTTCTGATCTAAAGCCAAAGAGACTCTTTTAAGCTATATTCATCTCTCTGAAGTTCTGTCCTTTCCCAGCTGATTTCGAATCTACCAGCCCAGTCAGTTAGACATAGGGAGGGTCCTCGGTCTGTCCCAGCTCAGACATGACACTCAACAGCCTGACCTCCAGATCAAACCACTTCCATCTCTCAGATACCACACCCTGAAATGTGACGCTGAGATCAGTCAGGATTTATGAGTGCCTTGGTGTATGAACCCGTGTGTGAGTGTGTCAGTGTGCACGCCCTACCACATGAGCAAGAAAAAAAGCACCAGGAAGTCAGCAGCACTGCCTCCAGGTGTTAACACTTACAGCATCCTGCCCAGCCCCCTACAGCTGGAAGCCAGCAGCCTGGGAGCCGGACACAGCAATTAGGCCCTTCCAGGGCCTGGTGCCTTTGTCCCCTCAGTAACATCATTAGTGTCTGGCTTCCTGTGCACAACAGGGCCTCCCAAGGGGCAATCGCAGGCTGACCCGGGCAGGGCATTAGACTTCCTTTGTCAAAGACCCTCAAATGTTAACAAGCATGTGAACAAGTTTCCTCCCCACCCCCCGCCTTCCCCTCAACCCGTGGCTGCTGCTATAGCTCACCACTCACGGGCAGTTCTCCACAGTCCTGGTTCTCCCGCAGCTGTGGGACTCTATGTTACTTGACAGAGAAACAAAAGTCCCAATTCAAGGTGAGCAAAACAGTTTTCCTCCTGGACAAAGAGCTCTAAGCCAAGTGCTGTAGTGTACACATACTATAATCCCAGTTAACTGGGAGGCTGAGGCAGGAGGATCATAAATTCAAAGACAACTTAGTCAACATAGCTATACCCTACCTAAAAAGAAACCAAAAATGGCTGGGAACATAGCTCAGGGATCAGGAGCCCCTGGGTTCAATTCCCAATACTTCTCCCCCACATACTACCAAAAAAAAAAAAAAAAGCAAATCTGCAACATCTGACTTCCTAGAGACTTTCCATTTCCATAGTAAGTATGCAAATCATCTGTGAGTGCTGCTGGTTACCAGAGCTGTGTCAATTGTGTATTAAGTGAAGGTGGTGATGGTACTTAGCTAATCTGGAATCCTCGGCTGTGCTACATACAGCCTAGAGCCCAGTTAAACCCAGAGCACTCCACTGACACGTGCCAAGGGAATGAAATGCAAGACAGACTCACGGAATAAGGACCAGCTGAAAGCCTGGGTAACATCTCAAGGCTTCCAAACATGGGTCAGCTCTTAACAATGGAGAAGGTTACTATACAGCTGTAATCCCATCATTGTCATTGTTCTCTCAGTAACGCTATCACCACCAGTGCCGAAAGTCACGAAAATTTTCTCAGCCCTCCCAAAAGAGTCTTTCAGCCTCTTAAATGGGGAAACAGTTTTGAGATTTTGAGGAGAGCTCTACTGTGCACATTTTCAGGAGGCCCCTGGATTCCTGAAACCAACTTAGCCTCTCACCCAACTGCCTGAGAATCCTTCTTCTCCTCTTAATACCACAACCCTAATCAAAGATGCTGAATGAAACAGAACAATCTTTACTCTGGTGATTAAAAGCAGCATTCAAATGAAGAAGGGAAGTGGTGTGAGATGCAGTCTCAGGATTTAAATAGAACTCTGGGTTGATGCTGTTCAACTTTTATACTGTACAGGCTGTATTTGTCACAAGTTAGTTACAAAACATTTTTCTAAGATGTTGGGACTCATCAACTTCACTAAATAGTAACATGAAAAGGAACAACTATTTATGCTATTTAGTACAGTGAGCCTATTAAGAGAGAAGTGTCCACACTTCACTGATTTTATGTATTAAGTCCATCACCGAATCAAGTTAAAAAATAAATCATGATGTGTCTAATTTCTATTCCTTTCTTTTAATCCCTTAACTCATAATACCTGGAAGATGAAGAAAACAGCTGGCCTGCCCAATGGCCTTTGAGGAGTGCAGTGTTTGTAGTCAACAGACAAAACCGGGTTAGGTTTGAATATATTTTTAAATATTTGCCCATGAGCCACTATAAGAATAATATGAAACTCCAAAACTCCCTTCTTTCCAAAATGAAAACAAATGTAGAGCTCTGACTCCTACTGCAGCTGTGGCAAAACTCTTTCAGACCTCCAAATGTAGATGCTGGTATACAGCAAAAGACACTGTCACTCACACAGTACCGAGCTCCACACAAGTTTATTTGGATGAGCATTACAAGTTTCAAAGGGTAAATGTTTTACTATTGGTTCTGATTTTCACCTTTTGGCAAAGTAATTTTAAAATAGCAAGCAATCGGAAGGATATACTCAAACACTAACGATTCCTCTAATTTACGTCTCTCCACTTCTTGGAGGCAAGCCAGCAGTCTGCCCTTAAACTATAAGCAGTAAGTCTGGAAGACTTTCTTTCCTAATTTCCCAATGATACCACATGGGACTTCCAATAAAGCACACACATGTAACTGCACACACACACACACAGACACATCAATTAAACTGGGTGTGATAGTTAGGTCAGGAAATAATTATTTGCCTAGAAGAAATAAGCTTTGTTTGAATTTCCTTGAATGGTTAAAATGTTATTCTAGAAAGAGAATAAAGACTCATGTGAAGATGAGGTACTGATGTCTAGGTTCATCTGAGATTTAGATAAATGTTCCTTACAGGTGAGGGAGGCAGCACAGCTAGGAACGAAGGTCTCCCTACAGTCCCTCTCCAAGGATTTCTGGCATGGATCACAACACAGAGGTCAACTGCAAAGCAAATTCCTTATGAGGCACACCCAGCAGGCAAATGGAAGTACTGGTAGGATTATGTATCCTCCCCATGAAGTGGCCCAGCAAGAGTGGTGAGTCCCAGCTCCTCTTATACAGGGTGGAGGCAGGCAGATAGTACACAGTCTTCTTCCTTGCAGAATAAATCAATGTGTTTTCCCCTTCATTAAGCTGAACACGGATAAATGTTTATAAAATCAAAGCATATGGTGGATATAAGTTAGAAGCCTATAACGTTTTGTCATAAAGTTAGTGTGAAACCAGGGATTTGCCGGAAAAGATTAAAATCAGTGATCAATTTTTTTTAAAGGAAAGTCCAAAGCCTAGTGTGGTAAACCATGCCTATAGTGCTAGCACTTGGGAGGCTAAGGCAGGAGGACTGCTGTGAGTTTGAGGCCAGCCTGGGCTACTTATTAGTGAGTTTAAGAGCAGCCTAGACTACAGAACAAGATCCTGTCTCAAAAGGGGGGCGGTCCCCAAAAGTGGTTCTAGCCAAAATGACTAGAAACTAAGAAGGCGGAGCTCCGTCAATGCTATCAACTAGGCAGCGCTTCCCTTCAGGACACAGGCTCGTAGACCCAGGAGCTGAGAAGCAACAGCCCAGGGGCACAGTAGGTCCCTGGGCTGGTGAGCAGCAGACTGGGATGCACCTACTGCCTGCTGTTTCACAACTGCTCAAGAGCAGGGGGATAAAAAGTTCTCAGAGATCCCTTCAGGGTAGGTTTCAAGTTCCCTGGAGAGATATAGGCTTTTCTTTGAGTTGTGGAAAACAACAAGTTCCAGGTGAAAGATACTTAAATATAAAGAATAGGAAAATTGTTCCCAACTTCTCCCTAGCCATTCTGAAAGTGATTCCACCAAACTGTCTTCTACTGCAGCATCACATAGCGTATGATGACTTGACACAAGGTAGATTCTATTTTGCAGAACAGCTGTTCTGATAAATGTTTACTGTTTCTTTTTGAGAGCAAAGTGGGACCTGTGAGAAATTTAACAAAGAGTATCTAAGATGAAATTTAAGACCTCTGGGCTAAATTCTAAGTGTCCAGTCAGATCTAACCATTTTCTAAAAAAGCAAAGTCGAATTATTAAGAATCAGCAAACTGCTCTTTTATTTGGTCTAAAGCTGACTGCATCAATGGAAAAAGCAACAGGACAGACAAGTGGACAGTACTGCTCAGTGAGCAGAACCAGTTTTTCCATAGGCTGCCTACTGATGTGGATATTCTCAAAGTTGATCTCAAGGTACCCAAAGTACTATAATTCAACCTTATGTTTCTTTAAAATTATATAAATTTAGAGGATTTCATGATTAGTTGGAAAGTCTCATGGGAAAAACATAACTGAATGAAATTAAAAGGGAAATTGGCAGATCCAGGAAGTCCTCCTTCCTGCCCAGTAATCACATTACAACCATGTGGAAACCCAAGTGCTCCTCCCTTTCCAGAGGCTCAGGGTGACTGGGAAGACTCCAGGATGGGTTGATTCTACAGAGCAAGTTGAGGAGACAAAATGATTTGCTGGGAAAGAACTATAAATTCCATTTTTTACTTGAATCACAAGCCATGTAGCCTGGGTGTGGAAGGAGAAAGTATAATTTATGTCTCAAAACCATAGGCCAGTCAGAAGGTAATATCTGACTCCATCCCAAAGTTCTCTCCTCCTCACTTATTCACGAAAAGCCATGGCAAGGACCCCAGCACTTACCAACCAAATGTCTCAAGAGCATGAAACTCACTGGAAGGCCGTTCTGAGTGAGAGAGAATAAGACTAAATCATTTTGGAAAACAAAGCTAAAAGACATGAAATTAGAGTAGATAATGGATGTGCTGACTTTCGCAGGGAAGCTGCAGGTAAGTGTAACAGCACTTCAGAGAAGGGGAGCTGAACAGAGGAAGGCTGGCAGAAAGGCCATGTGTTTCTCTCAAAGGGAGGCAGGTCACCTCTGGGATG
This sequence comes from Ctenodactylus gundi, assembly GCA_004027205.1. Classification (NCBI taxonomy): domain Eukaryota; kingdom Metazoa; phylum Chordata; class Mammalia; order Rodentia; family Ctenodactylidae; genus Ctenodactylus; species Ctenodactylus gundi. The sequence continues at coordinate 33,470 of PVKB01006094.1, read as the reverse complement.
GGTAGAGGGGAAGGAAGGCCACTGCAAGCAGACACAGACACATTATTAGCACATAAGCCAGCGCTCAACTCTGTGCCTGGCACATGGTAAGTATTAAGTACGTGGCTTAATACTCTCATGGATGACAAGGAGCCAGAGATTCCTCAGCAGGAATTTCTGGCAGTCCTGGACTAATTTGACTGAGACCTGCCTCCCTTCCCTGATAAATACCCTCACCTCGCCTGAAAAGGCAGCACAAGGCTGGGATGGACACGTCAGCTCAGCTCTGCAGGCAGGGCCTCTGAGTTAGGGGAGACCCAAACAAGGTGGCAAGTACAATCTGAGCACAAGCCCGGATGAGGCAAACAGGAGCTCAAGGGAGGGGGTCGGTCCCTGGATACAGACCAAGGTGGCAAAGGGCTCGGGGAAGGGTAAAGAGATGAAAGAGGCAATAAAATATCAGTTTCAAAGGCCAAGCCAAAAGGATCAGGGAACTGAATCAAAGGAATGAGTCAATGCTGGATCGGAGGTGCCACTGGTAACACAGCAAGGCTAGGGCTGGGGTTTTTTGACACCATCCTTCTATTTTCAGGACAGACCTGATTGCCCTCATACACAGGATGGTACTAACCACCATTTACTTCCAATTTTCACCTTATCTTCTGTCCACATAAAAATCTTGCTATCAGGTGAGTGCCACAGAGGCCCAAGAAGGGAGTCCTCTTCAGCAACTCTTATCTTTCCCCATCAGTCCTTCACACCTTAACTTTCCTGTCTAGTCATGCTCTCAGGTAAAACTCACTAGATACAAAAAGATAAAGAGAAGACCTGGAACAATGGCCCTTTATAGAATCTCTAAATACAATCTTTAAAGATCTGACATCAGCACAGGAGGACACACATCAAGGATTCCATTTACATGAGGTAGAGTAGTGAAACTGACAGTGACTGAAAGTAGGAGAAGGGCTGCCAGGGCCAGGAGGGGAGGAGAAGGGGGACTGACTGGGCGGCAGGGGCTTTCAGTATAGGAATATGAGCAAGTTCTAGAGATAGACAGTAGTGCTGTCTATACAACGTTGAGAATTTACTTAATGTCACTGGCCGGCCATACACTTAAAAATTGGTTGAAATGGTAAACTGTATGCCATATACGTTTTATAATTAAAAAAAAAAAAACCAGGAAAAAAGTTTAGCTGGGCTTGTTGGCAAATGCCTGCAATCCTAGAACTCTGGGAGGCTGAAGCAGGATTGGAGGTTTGAGCCCAACCTGGGCAGTTTAGTGACTTAGTGAAACTCTGTACCAAAATCACAAATAAAAATTGGCTGGGAATGCAGCTCAGGGTGAAGGCCCTGGGCTCCACCCCCAGTACCACAAATAAAGGAAAAAGCTCAGAGGGAGGGATGCGGAAGAAGGAATTATGTAATAACAATCTATCATGTGACAAATTTACAGGACGAACTCAGACGGTGGAAGCCTGGAGCCGAGCAGACCAGACATGTGGCAGCCTCAGGAGTCTGCAGGTCAGATAAGGGTGATGGGAACGATAGAAATGATGGCAGCAAGGACAGTTCTGGGAGGTACGTTTGTTCCTCCAGTACTGAGGAATGAACACAGGGCCTTTGCACTGAACACAAGGCCTTTGCACTGAGCTGTATCTCCATCTATTTCTTTATTTCTTCTTTTGAGACATGGTCTCACTAAGTCACTAAGATCTACAGGCTGGGTTTGAACTTGTGACTTCCTGCTGCCTCCGCCTTGCAGAGTGCTGTGATTATGGGCCTGGGGTAGCATACCTTGCTTGAAAGGTACTTGAAAGGGGAAAAAACTGGTAGGATATGATTGATCACAAATAGTCAAATGGGACTTATACAATCCTATTTGGCGAAATAGAGTGACAGTGATTCTACAATTAAAAAATTCAAACAAATTATCTTTTTTAATAGGTTGTTGAAAAACTTAGTAAAAGTTAAATGAGCACTGATGTCTTATAATACTATATGTTCAAGCTGGCTACAGTGGTACCTGCCTGTAATCCCAGGATGCTAGAAGGCTGAGGCAGGAAGATGGTAAGCTTGAGCCCAAAACTGGGCAATTTAAGTGAATGAGTAAGAACTTGTCTCAAAATAGAAAAGCCTGAGGCAGTAAGGCCCTGGGCTTAGTTTTCAGTACCACAAAATATTAATTTTATTAGTAATAATATGTTATGTATCTGTATATGTGGATGTGCATGTATTTTTTCATACGGAAGATTGAACTCAGAACTGTGTGCACGCTAGACAAGGTCTCTGCTTCTGTCTCCAGAAACACACCCATCCATGTGCACACAAGTATAAGGACAAGATGACTCTGTTTAAAAAAAAAAAAAAGACTAGGGATGCAGTTCGGTGTGAAGGCCCTGGGATTGATCCCCAGTACTATAATCAATCAATAAATCAATATCAATAGACTAGGGATGTAGGTCAGCACCAAGACCCATAGTTCAGTCCCCAGAGCTGACAGAAAAAAATTCTTAAAAATCAGGACTTGAGATTGGTGGGAATAGTCATAGTCTGGACTTGCAATGAAGAAATTAAGATCGAAAAAGTGAGGTGAGGTGAGAAGAGAATGAAATAAAATGATGACTATTGGACAGGTTACAGGTAAAAAACATCAACATGGATGGACGATGGACGTCTTCAACACGAATATCATCTGTTTGATTATACAAACTCTGAACAAAAAATTATACTGATGGACCATTTGAAGCAGCTCCTGGATTCTCAAGGTTTTTTTTTTTTTTTTCCCAGCTAGACTCCTCTTCTGGTTTTACAGGAAAAGTAGAAATGATGTTATGAAGACCACCAAAATAAAATATTTTCATATGTGTTAAAATAATGTTTTGAAAAGATTACTGGCTTACTGTCCAGTTTCTATGTGCAGCAGCCCCAGAGCTCACAGTCCTGTCAGGGCAGTACTCACCTCCCTTTATGGAGCTCACAGATACCAAGTCACAACGCTCCCAACACCCACTCAGTCAAAGGAGCAAAAGCTTTATGCAGTCTTTGAAACAATGCTATCTGGAAAAGGTCCAGGCAACTAATACTGAACTACTAGTGCTAAGTAAGGTCATCTCTTTAACCCCACAGTCCTAAGTGGCCTAATAGCTAGCCCTCAGAACAACCGAACCATTATATAACCCAACTGCAATTAGTTCAAAAGATTAGTTAGAATATTGCCAATATAACTTAAAGGTTACCACATTAATTTTAGTTCCAATTCTGCACCTAGTGGCACAGGCCTGTAATCCCAACTCTAGGGGGCTGAGGCAGGGGGATCTCAAGGTCAAGTTCACCTGAGTAAATTAGCAAGACCTCATCTCAAAACACGAAAAAGGGCTGGGGATGTAGCTCAATGCAGAGGTTCTAGGTTAATTTCTGCAGGAGAATACTAATAAAAGTTTTACATATCAGATCACTCCTGCTTGTGATGTTGCCACAGATTAATTCACCTATACAGAACTAACAGGCTTAGCAGTTCAATGTCAACATGATGGATGACAACTTTCTTCCCAAAAAGTAAGGGCAAGAGCTAAAGAGTGGTCTATTCTTGAAATCTGATTCATCTCGGATGAGGCCTACAGGAACGCAGCACTTCTAGAGTTTGGCTCTGGTTATCTATAAGTAGTCTAGGAAAAATAATACTATAGGAAGCACTAACTAATGCACTAATCACACCACTAATGAACATTTATTTGTAAATTATAGTGCTCTGACCCTCATAATTTAACCATACTGTTCTGATACCCTCCTGGAGGTAAAACTTTAACTCAGACATTATCTTGGTTTGGATCTGAAATGTCCCCCAAAAGTCTCATGTATTTGAATGTTATAGACTGTCTATGGAACCACATATTGTTGGGAGATTGGGGCCAAGTCTGGAGGGGTGCATCACAGGCATGTAAATTGGATTACAGGTGTGTAGTGGGGGCTTACCACACCTTCCACACCTGGATCCATGAGGGGCTGATCACTGGGATGAGTCCTGGAAGGATATAAAAACTGCTTCCTGCCTTCCTTGGAGGATTAGTCTCAACTTGTCTTGACTCGGCTTCCTGTTTGTGACGTCCTAAGAAGTGGCCTCCACCTCTGCCTATACCATGTACTTCCACTGCTGCCGGCTGCCATGAATGGACTATGACCCTCTGAAACTGTGAGCTAAAATAAACCTTTCCTCCCCTACATTTGTAGATGTCAGGTATTGAGTTAAAGCAACAAAAAAGTAACTAAGGCAGAAATACAATTTTTAGAGTGTAAATACGAAAAGCAATCACCAGTTTGAACAAGCCACGTCACCTTATAAGTTCCCCAAAATAGCAAATGTCTGTGTGTCAAGGCCAACGCTTGATACTCATCTCATCTGTTGACAATTCTCCCCCAAGACTGGGAGTCCAGCTCACATTCTAATAGACTGGTGTTAAACAAAGAGTAACCTCGTTTCCTAGTGCTTTCTTAGCAACAGTTGCCTTCTAGAAGACTCATCTAAACACAAACAATATCTGATAAGGAAAGATGGAATCTGTCTTCCATCACAAGCCTCCAGGCTCTCAGGTCTGGAACATCATTACCTGACGGCATCTACATGCTACACACAGGGAGACTACTGCACTACCAAGAGACAAAGGAGAATCAACAAACCAGGACCGTGAGCATCCCCCACCCAGTGGTTTGCACACTCTTAACAGCCACACAAAACAGACATTTGGAGCCTGTGCCCCTCTCCACCCTGCTCCATCACACACAAAATAACCAACCATAAACTTTTAGCACCTCTCAAAGACTGAGTGAGGCAGAAAGAGCAATGTCTGGCCTAACTAAGTATCCTCCAACTAGCACAATTTCTTTCTTTACTGTCTCATTAAGTACACAAGCCCAGTACTAATAAACAAAGGAATCGTTTCAGTTTTTGCTTGGAAAAATGGGAGCCAATACATTCCCTCTGGGAATTCAGGGTAAGAGTTTTACAAAAACAGTGTCCAGATGTGCTTAAAAATTCAGTCCATTCTTTCTTTTTGGGGAGGAGTACGTAGAGGGAGAAACAAAGGGTGAGAGAGATATTTTATTAAAAATTGAGAAGGTATTAGATTTCCTTGGCTCACACGCTTAACCCCATCTCTGCTGGCAAACAAGGTACAGCACCTGTGGCAAATCCTGCTCATTCCTACAGGAAGGAGTCGGGGTCTTGTCACCTGTGTCACCAGCTTGGGCCCTGAGAGCTTCACGCTTCTCCAGAATGTACTTCATAGCATACAGGCCTATCAAGCATTAAAGAAATATGGGTGAGTGAGGGAGCACGGAAGTCTCAAGGTCAAAAGCTCTCAGCGAGAGTCAGGCATTCTGCACAGACACCCACCCCCGGAAGATATAAAAATATTTTGTCAAGGCAGGTATGGAGACACATGCCTGTAATCCCTCCACTGGGGAGGCTGAGGTAGGAAGATTGCCCTGAATTCAAGATCAGCCTGGACTATAGAGTAAGATCCTGTCTCAAAAAAAAAAAAAAAAAATCCCCTTAAACTGGATGCTTTGCTGAGATCTGAAGCTTCTTCAAACCCATGGTTTCATTCCCAAAGCCCTTTAACTGTGGAGTCCTTTTTAAATAGCCTGTTACAAAGTCTTTCTTCATTTTCAGAGGAGTAGATGCTGGCTCCTGGTACTGAAGGTAAATGAGGGATTTAATCATAGCATAAATAAGGTAGATAGAGAGCATACATTATGAATAAAACGATAATCCTAAGAACAGTTTACATTATCACAAACCAAAGTTTATATGAAACGTTAAGCCCCCTTTCAAAGTAAAGAGCAGCTGCTGGTACGCCGAGGAAGATGGTATGTCAAAAATGTGACCTACCTTAAAGTTTAACTCCCCTGTCAGCCAGGGCTTCCTTTAGCCACCTTGCAGGGGGCGGGGACCATATCCTTTCAGAAGTGCTTTGTTTGCAAAGGTTTGGAAATGTTTCAGTACTAGGAGGAAGTGATTTATCTCCACTCTACCAGGGCAAGCTTGACAAAAGCTAAGGCATCCTCATCACGCCTGAGATTACTCCTACTAGGAGCAGGCCCTGCAGGAGCACTCCTCCTGCTTCCCACAGTCAGAGGGCCTCCTCCAGGATGAACAGTCTTGGTCCCTATCAGAAGCAGGTGGGGCTGCGAGGCTGTGCTTATACTCAGATCTGCCAAGTCACTCAGATCCTCCAGGCTTCATTCACATGCTCCCAAGATGCCGACTCCCACAGAATTCCCTCAAAATCTCTAGTGGTGTGTAAGCTGACTATCTCTGCTCAGCAGGTAATCCAGTCCTATTCACAGAGCATCCGGAATGTGCAGAGTCCAGGGGTAGGCTCTATGCCTACATGAGTCTGACAGCCACTGAGCTGGAAGCAATATGCCCACAGCAGTGGCAATAAGAACACGCAAGAGACACACCGGCGTTAGCTGAGAAAGGCCGGAGTGGCCAGGCTTCTGCAAGTGGCCATTTCACAGGCCACTTGTTTGCAGTTTAGTATTCCTAGACCCTTGCTCATGAGAGGCGCATGAGAACAAGAAAAATGGTCACTGCTGTTGATTCCCTTTTCTAGTTTTCATGAACAGGAAGTCCATTCCAAGATGTTCCCACCTAGAATGAAGAGTTTTCTGCAAAGAAGAAAGCTTAGGCTCCAACCAGCCCAGGGCAGAGGAGCTCCCAGCGATGAGGAGACCCTACGGGGCCACTTCCTCTTCTTTCCTTCCATCCCTCTTAGCCTCCTTGCAGCAATAAGGCATCTGTCACAAAGGCACATGAATATTCAGTGAGTGACCAGCAAGTGGCACTCGGGGAGCCCCTCAAAGGCTCCTACAAGTATAAAGACGGGCCACTATGCCCAGCTTCCTGCTGGCAAAGGATCACAAGACACACAGCACAGGAAAGACACCACCATGTCCTGGAGTACTGGGTAAAGGTTCAGGGTAGCTGTTCAGGACCAAGCATTATCTGGGGTGAGGACATTCAGAGGTATAAGCTGTGCTGTCCTTGCACATCTCTGTCCTCTGTCTTTTTTGGAGAACCTAGGACTCCGCTTTACCTCTGCTGCAGGTGGAGGCATTGGCTGAAATCACTCAGTTCTTCCCAGGACAATGTATCATCACTTCTGTCTAAGCTCAGAGCTTCCAGAGGACACGACCTCTGAAGATAAGGCTCTTCATCACATCAGTCTTGCTGGGATCATTAAGCTCCAGGCCTGTTATCACATAAACCCATCCTTCTGGTCTTAGAATGAGTGCCCTTTTCCTCCTCTGGCCATGCCACAGACCTGTCAAGAGACATCTGTCCTCTTGACAGTTGATCAGGCATTCTTGCCTCTTCTACCCATCAGAAGATGCCAATGTTTAAAGCATATCTCTGTTGGTCGCCCCAATGTCACCCTTCAGCGCACTGTAAGTGCAGGACCTTTACTGTGATAAGGAAGAAAAGCCTCAGATTTACGCTTATGGAGGGGAGGGGCTGCTGTTAATAGGATCCCTTCTAAGTGTTCTTATCCCATCCAGGAGCCTGCCCAAGTGACTCAGGAAGGCATATCAGGTCAACCAGAGCAGGTGGGGATCGCAAGGTGGTTTGTTCAGAAGCCAGATGGAAGTCCATGGAATGCAATCTCCACCTAAGGGTCAGAGGCCAGGAACTGGGAGCTCAACAGGGGTCCCTCTCCCCACTTCCTTTCACAACAGCTGCTATACACTGTATGCCTCATCATGAAGTTCTGATGGACTCATTTCCCTGAACAGGTAAGGAAAGGGTGTGCATTTGTTTTTATCTCTATTCTGACCTCTTTAGATTTCTTGTAAGAAGACAGTTGGTTATAATGGGGTGGAAGAATCACAGAAATTACTGTTTTACAGTCACCCTATACAGATTATCTACAAACTATGTCTTAACTCCTTTGTTGATATTGCTATTGTTGAAGGGTGGAGGGAGATGAAGCTAATGTGAACTTATGATCTCTCAAATGGTAGGCACCCACTCCATCACTGAGCTACATTTACAATCCAAAATCATTCTCTTCTAATCAATTTTTATCTGCAGATGCCTGTCCCGTGCCACCACCAGCACCTACCACAACACTGCAAATCTTCTCCAAACCTGAAAGTCACAAAAAGAAAGGCCTGGGCCTCCCAGATTGCAGTACTGTCAACAACCCAATGTGATTTGGACTTCAGAGTAAGTCTGAGGCAGTGCCCTTCCTTGTTTATGAATTCAGTGATTGATTAACTGGATCCTAAAAGCTTCTAGTCCAGAAAACTAAATGAGTTTAAAGCAATCATTAACAGTAGTATAGATGTTAATAACTGGGGGAAACCAGGGGCCAAACTGGTGATTCAAACAGAATTACCATCTTAATATTTATATTCAGTTTTCATGATACGTTGCTAAAGGATTCAATACTTTTTATGGTACTGGGGATCCAACCCAATGCCTTAGCTACATCATCAGCCCATTTTTAATTTCAAAACAAGATCTCACTAAGTCATTAAGTTATCCAGGCTAAGCTTAAACTTGTAATTCTCCTGCCTCTGTCTCCCAGAGAGCTGGGATTATCGGCCTGGGCACTAGGCCCTGCTCAACCAGTAATCCTCATTTTAAAAATAGTATTCATTTACGTAAACTTCTCCAACACACTCTATGAAGCAACATTTCACCCCCAGACCTGGCTGTAATACTACTAGACTTCATAGCACTAAACATATATGAAGGTAAATCACCAGATGGACAGATTCAATCAGTCCTTCTCCAATCCAGAATCAAATAAGAAACCATCAAGATAACAAATATAAAAGCCAGTATTTTAGGACATGGAAAAATAACACATACAGTCTACTGACACCAAAGAAATGGCCAGGTGCAGAGCTCAATGTTTTAATTATCACAATTCACTCAGTCTCAAAATCAACCCAGAGAGAGTAACCGTTATTTACCCATTTTACAGATGAAGAAACAGGCTCAGAGAACCTAACACTCTCACATAATAAACTCTGTGTCTTCTTGTTCCTATACATTTGGAAAGGAAAGGAAAGAGGTGGTGACACTAGAGAGAAATTTGTCCAAGGTCACAATAAACGGTAACGAAAGGCAAAGCTGGGATTTGTGGGCCAGACCTGCCCTCTTCTCAAACATAATTCTTTCTGATAATGCTCAGTCATTATATAAGGCAAGCTGGTAAATATGTAATAAAATCTACAAATCCTTTACCCAGTAATACCACTCTGGGAAATATATGCCAAGGAAATAAACCAAAACGACAAGGGGCATGTGCAAAACTCAAATCTGTGTGAGGATGTTCACAGCCTCGGTATTGAGGCGGAAATTTGGAATCAAGACAAAAGGAGTGCTTTATGAACGTGGGAACATGACGGGCAAAGTGGGAGAAGCATACAACTTGAAAATACCATACAGGCACTAAAAGTGCTATGTTTGTGAACTGTACACATACTGGGAATACCTTTGGAAAGCAAAATTAAGAGAAAAAAAGTCAATATAATGCACTCTATACATGCACAAAATTTCCAAATTCAATGTAACTCCTGTGTATCTCATATACATACTAATAAAAACTAGAGGAAAAATCAATACAGTATGCTTAGAACTCTGCAGTAACATGTGTTTGTGTTCAAGAGTGAAAGAAGTCCATATTTAGTGCTAAGTTCTGTTTTTTTCTTACCAGGCTGAAGTTACCAATTTGTAAAAGCAACACAAAGAACCCCTCCTTAAAGATGTCACTATTAGAGGCTGGGGGAGTAGCAATTGTCCATGAGGCACAAGGTTCTCGCTTGATTCCCCAGCACCATATAAGCAAGGCACAGTGGCAAACATCTGTAATCCTAGCACTCAGGAGTCTGAAGCAGGATTGCTCTGGGTTTGAGGCCAGCCTGAGCTAGAGTGAGACCCTGCCTCGAAAGAAGTTTCTTAAATGCCATCATTTTAAAAATTTTTTCCCGCATTTTATTGATATGTATACGTGCAAAATTGAAGGTTTACAATGGAGTTGAGCATTTTGTGCACATACGTAACTTGTCAAGGTGACAAGGACTTTCCCACTCTCCTTTTGTCCCTCCCTCTGTCCACCTCTCCCTCCCTCCTCCCCCACCCTACTCCCCTCTTTCACTTTGTCTTTCACGTATTGTGATCTGGGTCTCTCGTATCAGTAGGCAGATGTAGTGACACAGGTCTGTAATCCTAGTACTGTGGAAGACCGAGGCAGGAGAATTTCAAGTCTGAAACCAGCCTCAGAAACTTACCAACTTAGTGAGAATCTGTCTCAAAATAAACAAAAAATAAAAGCACAGTGGGCTGGAGGAATAGCACAGCAGCTAAAGCTTTTGCCTTGCAAGCACAAGGCCCAGAGTTCAATTCTCCAGCACCACATAAAGCTGGGTGGGGGCTACTGAGGCAAGCAGACTGTCCTGAGTCCAAGGCCAGCCTGGGCTACAGAGCAAGAAGCAAGACCCTGTCTCGAATGAAAGAGAGAGAGAGAGAGAGAGAGAGAGAGAGAGAGAGAGAGAGAACGAGCTCTAGGTTCAATCTCCTGCACCATAAAATAAGCAAATTGGAAACATAAATAAAAATAAACAGCTATACTACTTTTAAAGCCTTCTTTTGGGGCTTTGAAGTAAATCCCACTATTAAATCAGATAAACCAAACTTCTTTAGTTATAAGCCCTTAGCTCATGAAATTTTTGTTACCATTGAGCAAATTTATTTATGACCAAAAAACATTACAAATTAGAATACTATTTCCTCCACCCTTTAGTTTAAAAACCCACACTCCCTAAGTCTCAGTCTTTTATAGCACATTTGGAAAAGGAACTCTAGAAAAGATAGCATAAATCCATGGAGTTGGGGAGGGGGTTTAAGAGGGCTGGCACAGCCAAGATTGAGGCTGAGAGCTCAGCACCTAAGGTGGGAAGCTTCTGTCTAACTTACATTTTCCTACAACCTCTTCAAAACCTGGACAGGATATGTCCACGAAGATTACCACAAGCGGCCAGAGGGGCGGGTCCTGTGTCCCTGCAGACAGGCCACACACACCTTACCATCTCTGTACAGAGATCCCCGGGACCTTGCACTCCAGAATATCTGCCACTGCAGGGGAACAAAGCACAATTAAACAGCCTTCCCACCTCGGCACTTGGTGGGGGGAAAGAACTGGGCCCAACACAGTGCTGCAACTGTGGGAAAAAAACAGATTTCTCCACTTGGCAGGGCTGTCCTCTGCCTGGGCAGGTCCCAGGTCAGTTTTTATTCCAAGCCTCCTTTTTCTCTCTACTTAGCAACCCACACTGCCAAGTTCTGCCTTCACTCTCATTTTGAAATGTGTACTATATGGGATGACTTACTATTGTCCCTCGAGTGTCAAGTACTACCAGGTTTGGTATATAACCAGCTCAGGGCAAAACCTCCACCCTGTCACAATGTCTCTTCCAAACAAGGGTGACGTGTCCAGCTGGGTAGCCTCTATCAAATGTAAGTAAAATTACAAATTCAGACCCTCAACTGTGCTAGCTATAATACATTTCAAGTGCTCAACAGTCACACATAGTTACTGAGCTGAACAGAGCAAGAGAGAACATGTCTACCATTATAGAAAGTTCTACTGGCTTTACTGGGCAAGATAGAGTTCAAGACCTGCTCACACCTGCCTGTGCAATTACAGGTGTCGTTCGCACACAACTGGACAGCTCTCCCAGGTATCACATGGCACTTCATTTGACACATACCTAAGTTTCTTCTGGACAGCACATATTTCCTTACTCACACACAGTGAAGTTGACTTTTTGGTTCCAACTATAAGTTTAAATACATACACACATTTGTTTATCCATTACCACAGTCAGCAGATAGCTCAACCCTCTCACTCCCCAAAATTCCTTGGCACTGACCCTTAGTGGCCAGATTCTCTCTCTATCTTCCAAATAAGCTGCCAGACCTGGGGCTGCCAGGGGTTTTTGTTTTGTTTTGCTTTGCTTTGCGAGACAGGGTTTTCTTATGTAGTCCACGCTGGCCCTGAACTCACTGCCCCTGAACTCACTGCGTAACCAAGGCTGGCTTCAAACTCATAGTAATTCTCCAGCCTCAGCCTCCTGAGCGCTGGGATTACAAGCATGTGCCACCACAGCCCAATTACATCTGGCAGCTTTTAAAAAAAGACACACACACACTCAGATTATGGGCCTTTTCCTAAAAATCTGACTTAAGCAAGCCTGGGGTAAGCCCCAGAATCAACTCTTCTAGCCCAAGAATGTTCCTCAGGTGATTCTGGTACTCGGTCAGGTTAAATTAAATGCCTAATCCAAGCTTAATTTAATTATCTGCAAATTGCTATCTGGCCTCTCCTTTCACTCTGTCCACCCCCATCCCTGAACTGATGCACATGACACCCGTTCCTCTTAGGCTGGGTGCTTGGACCGCTCAAGGGGCATAGGCCAGGTAAGAACTCTGCAGCTCTGGTTTTTGGCACAGAGGCCTCTCCAAGTCACATGGCCTCCCATCTTAATCCCTTCCTGGCTCTTTGTGCCATGGAATCCTCATCTGGAGTTAAAAAGAAAAAGGAACCACATCAGAAATAATGAACTAGCTCCAGGCTAGCTGGGAAACATGTTCAAAGGCACTGGGCAACCAGGAGGAAGGGTCAGGGTCTTGGACACATAGTGGCAACACAGATCTCTGTGGAACTCTCCTAACCCTAACTGTTTACTTGATGGATACAAGAGATCAGAATTTAAATTACAATAAAATTGCAGACTTTTGCAAGACAAAACAACAACAACAACATGCGGAAACTTTTTTCCTCCTAAATTTATGACACCAAGGGCAAAGTTCCAAATTCCACTTCTGAAGAGGAATCTGGCATCATTTTTAGAAAACCTTTGCTCAGAAGGAAACAGGGACAAAGAGCGCCCCAACTTGAGTCCAGTCCCTCTTTTCTGGCTTGTGCCTATTCTGTGAAGATTCCTAGAAAACACTGAAAAGTTTAAGGTGGTCAAAGAAAAGGCATGGCCATCAGAAGAAATGCTATCATCAAATATCACATGTTTATTTAGCCCCGCCGGGCCTGAGAGGGAAGACTGAAAGAGAGGGAGAATACCTGCTTAATCACCTGAAAACGCATTCATTACTTTGCTATTCAGCACGGCTTTCCTGAAATCAGACACTTCTGCCCCTAGACCAGAAGATTGAAGCGATTTGAAATGAAAATATTTCCTGTCCACTGCTTGCCAGTTTCTAGCCCCAGAGTGATATAACAGATGACATCCAGTACAATAAATGCTTTTATTAACTATAAATTTGAGACTGCTTTAGGGATTTGAAGTGTTGGGTTTCATGCTGAAAAAATGTAATGTTATCCACAGACCATCAGTGAGTAACAAAAACAGAGACGCAGGTTAGGTGACTTTGATCAAATTATGGGGAAAAAATCTTCTTTTGCATCTAAAATAGTAGATGCATTCGGGGCCTAACTTCAAGAAGCACCATAAGAATTTAGTCCCATGTTTTAGAGAGTTTAGCAGCAAATCATCCTCAGTGCAGATTTATGGAGCCAGCATCTCCTGTGAAACAAAAAGGAAGCTGCAAAGTGTTATGAGCCTAAGTGAGCTGAAAAACTCAAATACTAAGATGGGACCCCTAAATCAACCTCAGCCCTGCCAACATTTTGGGCTAGATAATTCTGATACACCTTAAGGATGTTCAACAACATTGCTGGTCCCTGTGTACCAGATGTCAGTGGCACCTCATTCCAGTTGTGACAACCCAATATGTCAACACAATTCCCCAATGACTCCCAATCAAAAATCTCTACTCTTAATCAAACTCTAGGCTTGTTTATCAAATGCTGCCTGATTTTTACACAAAGAAAACATCTAGCCTGGGGCAATTGGACAGTCTCAGTCCTCTGCCTCAATGCCTCCCCTCTACCCAATAACACTTAATGCCAAGTGATTTGTGAAATTAAAAGCACCCTTCACTCTCTCTCCTTCCAAACTGAGCAGCAGCATGGCCACAGAAACAATCTCTCAATCTGTGTGTTCACATGCACCCACATGCATGTGTCCTTCCTGTGTCCACAGTAAACTACATTCAGCCAAAGCAAGCCTGTATCCTTGCCTAGGGAGTCCCTCTCGGCTTTGCGTCAGACTCCACTCCAACTCGGGAGCCCCAGCCACGGGGCTGGGCTGCACCTCATTCCTGCCAGCATCCAAATCACTGCTTTCTGGCCTTTCAATGTCAAGCCACAGAGGGGACCAAGGGGTTGGTGCCAGAAAAGAAAATGAAAAGCAAGGCTGAGCCTCTGCAGTCCATTCTCTGGATGCTGAATGTCCCACTGTTGCATCTCGGCATGACATTTCATGGCCAGCAGGGGAGGAGGCCTAGTTCTGAAAGCTGAACAAACGCAGAGCACAGGGGCCCTCCCGCGCCCTCGCAGTCTCCCTGGACTTATGAATAAAAGATGGAGGTTTTGTCTCTGTCGTTTCCCTGGTACCCAGTTAAGAAAAACAACTTGTTGCTTTTTGACATTTTAACTTACTCTGAAAACTGACCAAAATTAACTTTACATGTCTTGGCCCTTAAATCTGAGATGGGGGCAGATAAAAGTGAGGAAATCCATGTACTTGGGTAGAAGATAATAATTCAAATTAAACTAATAAAACAATCTGTACTGGACTCTAATAAAAAAAATTTAGGCAATACATAATCACAGAACTAAAAGCCGGGAAACTGACTTTGAAGACATGTTTTGAATGAAATGGCCTTTAGTAGAAATAAAGTTCAATGTTTTCTTAGCACAAAGGACAGAAATGGCTGAAATTTTAGTGTGAGGAAGCATTCAACCAGAAACCTTCCCTAGCCAAATAGAGGGTTTTATTTTTTTAAAAGAAGAATTCATTCCCATCACTGAAGGCGACACCTACAACTGTTCGCAACAAACAGTTGGATAGTGGAAGCCTCGGGCATTCCCGAGAAGCAGTACTGAGAGCAGAGTTGATTCCAAACAGTCTTTAAGGAAACAGTTTATTACAGGATAGCACAAGTAACACCCTACATTTTCTTCAGACCCTCAATAAAGTAAAAAGGGAGGCTTAAAATGAAACACTGCATTTTTTTAAGACAACATAAGACTAAGCTGTATGCACCATTAGAAAAGTCTCTGTACAACTTCAAGCAGGAAAAAGTTGCTTACTGCTAAAACTGAATCCATATTTGTTACTCATTTATCACTAAAACACAATGACATTATAACATCACCTTTAAAGGGATCTTGACAAAATACTTGACCCAATCACAAGGAACCAATCAGAAACCCAAACTGTGAGAATATTTATACAACTGACCTTAGCTCTTCAGAATGTGTAGGTTACAAAGGATCAAAAAATAGGTAGACAGATGAACTGTTCTAGATTAAAGAGAACTACACAGACAGAACAACTAAAAGTAATGAGTGCTTCCTATTTGTATCCTGGAACGTGATTCAGAAAGAAATCACGAAGAACATTCAAAACACAGCCAAGGCAAGTGCAGCAAAATGCTAAGAACTGGAGACTCTGGACCAAGGGGAAAGGAGTGTCCACTCCACTGTCCCTCGCTTCAGAGCCAAAAGCTTGGAAGAAACAGCATAGCAATGGAGCAGCCCCAGTACAGGTGACTGGCTGCCCGCTGGAGTGGGAGGAAGGTCAGGAACCACTTCAACCTCCTGCTCTCTCAGTTCTATGCCAAAAAATTACTAATATTTAAAATGTTATAGACAATATAGTCCAGACTCAAAAAATTTTAAGTAGACTTAGAAAAACAATAATGTGACTTATTATTCACTCGGGAGGTATGCACACAGCAGACATTTAAGACATTTATGTTTCTACTTTTAAAAGTCAGAGATCCTTTAAAAATTCTGTTTTCCTTTCTGTGCGTCTCTAACCCAGCAATTTATCATGGTCTGTCTCCTCTTATCAGAATTCCCACAATTTTAAAAAACTTTTTAGAACTCTGTAAAACCTTCTTGCCTCCCACCCAAACTCTCTCTCACTATCCACCCCCATCTCTTTCTAATGGCATAAAAGCAAAGACTGCACTAGTCTTGACCAACTTGAAAACTATGCACTTAAAAAAAAAAAGTTTGATCCTTTAAGTGAAAGAAAGAAAGCTCAGTAGATGGAAAAATGTGCTCAAGTGAAAAGATGTGGGAGGGAGAATTTCTGTTTCTCAATGACTTCAAAACCCAGAAGGGGAACAATGAGAGGCAGCATTTCCACAGCAGCCTTAAAAGGGTCTGGGTGATGGCTACCTTTGGCTCCTGGGACACTGGGGACTGCCCAGAGCTCCCAAGGCCCTGAAGCAGTCTTAGGCCAGTGAAACCAGATGTTGCATTTTCTCTGCTTAAGTTTGGTAAAACTCCATGACTTCTTTTTCAAATTAAAAAGGCAATGCCATTTGCTTTCTTTCTTTCTTTCTTTCTTTTTTTTTAAACCACAGGAGCTATCTTTAGTGAAGGCTTCTAAGGATTTCATTAATTCATAGCCAGCCAACCAGGACTTTTCCCACAGTCTCCCACAAAAAAGCCCGGGAAGTCACTGATTGCTTGGCTGGATCTGAATATGAGCAGAGGTAAGATCAGAAATATCTAGTTCCTCCCACAGGGAGGCAAGGCATGAAAATCAAAGCCCGGCAGAAACTCATTACCACAGCTGGCCTGCAAATCCACAGGCCCAGAAAGAAGGCAGAGAGCACCTCTGATTCTGGATGAACATTCACGTGACTTCAGAAAATGAAATGGATTCACGACAGGAGTGGGGAGGGGCGATAAAACAAAAATGAGGCAAAATGAAATAAAAGAGACCAGTGCCTCTGTTAAAAAGAAAAAAAAGTTTTCATCAAAGTAAGAGTTGTTGCCAAGGAGATCTCTTTCATTCACATCATTCTATAAAGACCAAAATCAGGTTGCTTATTTCTAGCTTTCACCTTTCTTTCCTTCTTTCCTTACTTCCTTCCTTCTCTCTCTTTTGTGGGGGCTGGGAGGTACTGGACATCAAGCCCCAGGCCTTCACACTCAGCTATTATCTCCAGCCCACTTTCAGTTTTGATTCTGAGACAGGGTCTCCCTAAGACACTAAGTGGCCCCAAATGGACTCAAACTTGAGATCCTCCTGCCTCAGTCTCCCAGAATGCTGGGATTACAGGTCTGCCAGACTTCACATTTTTCTTACCCACAGCTCAGGCAACAGGAAAAGCACAAGTGAACCCTTTAAAAAAAAAAACAGACACTGTAAGGTTTAGCTCCCATGCACCACAGGCTCCCTTCAATCCCTCCACAAGCTGGGTTTGTAGAATCAGGCCCACAGCCCAGCCTTTAGCCAGCACACTGCAACCATCAAGAGCGCCAATCATCTCTGGTGTGAATGAACTGAGTATATTTTATGCTACTCTCAGCACCCCATGATACATAATTAGTCAACATTAAGAAAATACAAACAACTGTGAAATCTTGAGGCAATATTTATAACAGCCTCCCGAGAGGTCAGAGCAGATCACCGCTCTGTAAAGAGTCACCCTCATCACTCCATGTTAACTTCCTACAGAACACCTACTACATGCCAGGTAGAGAAGACAGCAAAACAGATGAAGGCCCTGTCTTCATGCGCTGACATCATGACAGGAGAAACAGACAAGAAACAAACACACACACTCCTCATGGTAGAATTTCTATAGGGAAAAGTAAAGAAAAGAGGACATGGCAAGCAGTAGAGAGCAATTTTATTTTTTTGTTTGTACATATTTTTTGAAACAGAGTCTCACTCTGTAGCCCAGGCTGGTCCTGAACTCACTATAGAGCCCAGGCTGGCCTTGGACTCAACGTAATCCTCCTGTCTCAGCCTCCCGAGTGCTGGAATTACAGGCGTGCACCACCATGCCCAGTTTGTGTGGTACTGGGAAATCGAACCTGGGTACTTGTCACTTGTCTTAGTGCTTGAACAGGCTGAGCCATACCTCCAGACCCTGGAGTGCAATTTTAAATAGGGCAGTCAGGTCTGGGCTTTTGTCATTCTATCTATCTCCCCTATTTAAACCAGAGCCCTGGAAGTCCTGCCTATTGCACAGAAAGTGCCAAGTAGTCACTGAATGGATGGCCACTAAGTGTCTGCTGAGCTGATCAGGCCACCGTCTGCTGGAGAAACCTTCTGAGAGTCTGGTCACTCCTGACAAGGGCACGAGCAGGAAAAATTCGAAATGCCCTGTCCTCTCTAACTTCGGCCCACAGGGTCCCCTACCTCCTGGCTCCACTCACCAGCCCTGCTCAAAATTCCCTGTAAGACTTGCCTTCTTCCTGCCATCCCCATTCCTCCTTGTGAGCCTCCCATGGCCAACTCAAATCCTGGCTTCTTCTTCATAAATAAATCTCACTCGTTTCTTCTTTGCCATATCACTGCAAATACGGCTGCACACCTTCTCACTAAGCCTGGAAGGAGGCTGAGATCTATCCCAGCACGCTTAAATGCAGGCTTTGCAGCACAGGTAAAATTCGCATCAAGAAGCTTCACGGACAAAGATAGGTAAACTGAGACAAAGCAAGAAGCTAGAGTTACTGAGAACCAGCTAAGACATAAGCTAAAAAGCCAGAGCTCCCAAGAACCCAAGTGTCACTCAACTGTCATTAAATGGAATTCACAGGGGCCATTCTAGGATAAGAAGCAACAGGAAGCTGTGGTCCATGTTTCCTGGGAATGGCAGGGAGTTCTCTGGACCTGAATCAGAGCCCCTCCTGCACCTCGCTGTGGTCCCAGTTCCAGTGCCTTCCATGCTTCCCCACTGGATGAGGAGCCACCGAGACAAGAGCCTGATTTGTCTTTTCCCTGGGTCAAATCACCATGACTTGACACAGAATAGCTGCTAAAAAAAACAAAAAAATTCTTGCCTTGTTCTAAGTAAGTCTTTTAGAGCGTAGGACATTAAGCAGTTAAAATAAATCCTAAGTGCCTTTGCCCCACCCAGAGCAAATGTGCCCACTGCAGAGGAAGGAGGCCATAAACTGTCACTCAGCAGGGACCGTGTGCACAGGTTGACTACCCCACATTTGGCCTGCACTCCACAGCATTTTCCTCAGATAAAAGGGGGCTGTCTGAGAAGAGGAAAAACCAGAAATCACCTGGACCAAGTGAAATCCCACAGCAAGGGTTTCTAAACCAGATGGCCTACCTCAGGAAAGTGCATTTCTCCGTTCCAAGGAAACCCTTCTCCAGCCTATCAACCCTCCCTCTCTGGAGTACAACAATCCAACTCAGAACAGAAGTCTGGAGCCACAGCCAGCAGTTTTTAAAGAGTTTCTATTCAGTTGGGGGTGGGGGGAGCACCTACAAAATGGACAAAACAGAGCACTTGGAAGAACTCCTACTTTTTAAAAATATTAAGTACTCTTTTGGTAGTGCTGAGGATCAAACCCAGGGCCTCATACATACTACGCAGGAGGGTCTTTTACAATTCAGCTGTAGCCCCAACCCTACTTCTAAATTGAGGGGGGGGTTCCATTTAAAGTATTATCCCTTAGGATTTCAAAAGGATTACTTTGTAGTATTTAATGTATGAAATGCAAACATCCATCTAAACATTAATTAACGTTATCAATTTCCATTCCCTTTTCAGATTTGGTATAACAATGTCATCATATGGTTTTTCTGTTAAGTTCAAGCAAGGTTTCCTACAATGTAGTAATTTTAATAAAAAGCCTGATGATTAGTGTCTATTCGATCAGGCTTTGCTTGAAGAAAGGTATAATAAAATTACCATTCATTAAAGCTTCCAACAACACTTGCCATTTCTTGGCCTTTGAACTCTTAGGGTACCAGCCATATGCAAAGATACCTCACCATTACAGTCATTGTAAAATAAAAGTTTTGCAAACATGCACAGTATAGTTAGTTTTCATTTATACTATTTATACTAAATCAGGGAATTTATAGGCCAACTTCCATTTTAGAAGAGAATTACATGTGTGTTCACATCACATCTTTATTTTGTCATTCACCCTGTGATTTGTTGAGGACAGCTGGTACCTATTAAGCCCCCCTTTTAAATGTTGTAGCCTTAATTAGCTACATCCACCTTCCCCCAGCATTTCCAAACAAGGAACCAAAGAAAAAGGAAGCCTTTTTTTTTTTTTTAATGGTGGATACTTTGAACAATGGACTTGTAAATGTTAAAATAGTAGTCCCTCCTGGAGAGAAACTACAGATTTTCCTTTTTTAGGCCCCCTTCACAAAAAATTAAATAAATAAATTTAAAAAGGGACATCTGGAGTTTCAATATTCAGTCTTTGTTACCTAGGTAATTTTTAAAACTTTCACATCTTACTTTCCTGCCTGGTGGTATTAATTAAACCTTTTTAAGGTATTGCTTGAGAAACAGACAACTCTTCCACAAGATATTCTTGGCATTACTCAAGCTACAAACTTTTTTGCATGCACTTACAAAATCTGCAGAGAGAGAAACCGGCCTAGTACGGCTTTCAATGAACAAGTATCATGCTCTCCTTCCCGGACACCAAAAAGCTGCAACTCACAAAAATAAATTCTGCCCAACAGACTGCTTTAACCTGCTATAAAGCACATTAATTTAACTTCTAATTTAGGGTCCCCTTCTTTATTTTAAAAAGAAAAAGGACTCACTTATGTATTCAGGAGTTTCAACAGAAATTATGTCAACAAGTTAAATTCTGAGCAAGATAAGTAGCCACCTCAAAGAGCCCCCCTTGGATTTGTCCTTTCTGGGGACTTGCCCTCGCTTTAATCTGCAGTAAGACTATCTGTTTCAATAGGATGTGATCACTCCAGTGCTGGTGTCTTTTCAATCAGCTGGTGGCCCTGCCGTGTTTAGAGTGGCAGAGGGGAAGTGGCCTGTGGTTAAACAGAGGAAATACCAAGGCATTTTAACAGAGCAAATAGTCTCTTTACTTCCCACTGGGAAGAGCTTCAAAGGCCCTGGGCCCCAAGGAGACAATGTGTTGCAGGGCCATCAGTCACCTAATCGTGTGTCAGGCCCATTCAGAACTTCCCAGCAGCCAAGACAAACACTGCCCAGAAGGACAATGCCTCCCACAGGCTGGGCAAGTCTGGCCGGCTGGAGATGGGGCCCGTGGCACCAGCACAGACAGCCCTCAGGCTTCCAAGGGCAGGATGAAAAATGAAAAAGGTCTGGCTGCCAGAGTGACAAGAGAGAAGTCTGCTTCCAGGGTGCTTGTTTCCGAGTGGGTCAAGCCTCACTGGGACCTGAGACCCAACCTCAAGCAACAGTCTTTCTTACAAGTGGCAAGTGGGACCCTTTCCAGAAGCCTGGGGGCGGGGGGGGGGGGGGGGGGGGGGGGGGGGGGGGGGGGGGGTGTGACAAAGCACCATGAAATAGTTGATGAAGTGCCCTAGCAGCAGCAGACATCTGCCAAGGTGCTGTCTGTGAGAAGTTCAGGGATGGAGAGGGAAGTGGGCTTCAAAGTGTATTAAAAACAGAACAAATTAAAGAATGCAATAAGTTTTAGACCAAAAAAAGCATAAGAAATATCCATGTGAGGCTGGGAGGGACATATCTCAGTGGTCAAAGTGCTTTCCTAGCATAATCAAGGCCTTGGGTTCAATCTCCCAATGCCACATACAGAATACCTGGGCATGGTCAGTACACATCTGCAATCCCAGCCCTTGGGAGGCTGAGGCAGGAAGGCTGCCGCTGAGTTTGAGGTAAGCTTGTGCTGTATAGCAAGCTCAGGACCACCCTGAGGACCAACTCACTCTGAACTACCTTGTCTCAAAAAAAAAAAAAAAAAAGAACTTAAAAAAGCATTAGTAGTTCTTTCTGCTGTAAGGAAGTTGTCAGCAAGGTTTAAACTGCCAGGACACTGATACGGATCCTGCCTTACTCCTTCCGGAGTCAGTTTCCAGACAAACCCAGCTGCCTTGGGAAGGACCCATGCAAATGTCAATTCCTCCTCATCTGAAGCCTCCCCATTCACTGCTTCAGCTCCTGGTGGGAAGTCCAAGCCAAGGTCCTCCTCCCTGCTCCCAGCCAGTCTGACCCCTTTTGTTTGTCAGAGCTCTGACAGTCTCCACAGAACTCTCTGGGTCCACTGAAATGTAACATCAAGCTCCGATTTTCAGTGATCAGAAAGTGTCTTTTCTCCCTTGTCGGGTTACAGAAGCTCTGTCTTCTAAAACAATAGGTCTCCTCCAGAAACAGGGGAGTCCTCTGAGGTATTCCTGAAAATAGCAACTCTCATGTTAGTCCCATTAATTTCGGAGCAATTTTTTGTGGGGGGTTGTGGGAGAAAAGGGTCTCACTCTGTTGCTTAGGCTGTTCTGAACTCACTATAGAGCCCAGGCTAGCCTTGGACTCAAGGCAATCCTTCTGCCTCAGCCTCCCAAATGCTGGGACTACAGGTGTGTACCACCACAACCAGCTTAGGTGGTGCTGGGGAATGGACATCAAGGCATTGTGGTTATCTAGGCAAATGATTTAAAAGCTAAACTATTCTTCAAGTCCCATTAACTTTGTTTTTTGGTTTTTTTTGTGTGTGTCTGTGGGGAATGAGGGTTGTTTCATTTGAGACAGGGTCTCACTCTGTAGTCCAGGCTGGTTCTGAGCTCACTATGGAGTCCAGACTGGCCTCGAACTCACAGCAAACCTCCTGCCTCAGCCCAGTACTAGGATTACAGGTGTGCACCATCATGCTGAGCTTATGCGGTTCTGGGGAATCTAACTTGGGTCCCCAAGCGGTTGCAAGGCCTAGGAAAGTGCTTTAACTGCTAGATATCCCTCCAGCCCTCCAATTAACTTTGGATCTGCATTCTAACAAGCTCTCAAGGCAATTCTGATGCTGGAAACCCCAGGACATCACATTGAGAAAACACCTTTCCAGGGAAAAGGTGGGACAGGTGGCACTCAGTCTCATTCACTCAGCTGTATCCCTGAGCTAATAAGAAGCACAATGCCCCCCAGCACTTCAGGGGCCTGAGGATAGGTGAGTGGTGGGTGGCTGTGGGAAGAGGAGGGCTGCTCAGGAAGAAGACATGGGCCAGGAGGGTGTCCCAATTAAGTAGGCAAAACAACCAGGAAGAAAGCACTGTACCTATAAAAATGACTCTGAAAAATGTGTCAACCCAGGGCTGAGTAATTTTTAACCAAGAATTCCTTAAGGGACACAAGAGCATCTGGAAAAGGCACAATGTGGCCACAGAACACAGAACAGGCAGACCAGATACAAGCCTGGGAGCCCCGAGCTGCAAAAGTGAATGAAAATGCATCCAATTCAGAATCAAATAAACATGCCTGGGCACACCGCCAAGGAGAATTCTTGGACTGGACTTTTATCAAGAACCTAAATTTTAACCAGCTGGAACTTATTTTCCAAGTACCACCCTATGCCTTCCTACCTTGTGAGATGAAGTATTTGCCTTCAATGGGAAGCTTGCATTTCACGCAACGGACAACGCCAGTATCCTCACTTCCTGAATGGCTGAAAGCACAGCCGTTGGGAGAAGGGAGAGGTAGTAGTTGTTTTTCAGGCAAAACAAATCAGAGGAGGTATTCCCTACTTAAGGAGGTAAGAAATATCCCTTTCCCCATCTGCAGGAAAAGCCACTAACTGAAAACCTGTGGGAGTGAATTCCTAACTTTTTGTTTCATAAACAGGGCTTTTAAACCAGACAAGACTACCTCAAAAGAC
Organism: Ctenodactylus gundi; assembly: GCA_004027205.1. Classification (NCBI taxonomy): domain Eukaryota; kingdom Metazoa; phylum Chordata; class Mammalia; order Rodentia; family Ctenodactylidae; genus Ctenodactylus; species Ctenodactylus gundi. The sequence goes on along the minus strand of PVKB01006094.1, from coordinate 9,738 downwards.
AAGGGGCCTCCAGAAACCTAAATTCAAGCGACTGAGATAATTAAAGTTATCCATCACAAACAAAAACATTCCACTATCAAGAAACAAGAGCTAGGATTCAGTAATAAAAGTGGGGGGCAGTCCCTCTGAAAGTTTGTACAAATTGTTACCTCTTTGAAAAAAAAAAAAAAACAGTATTTACTATTGAAAAAGAAACTACCTGGCAAAGGAAGTCAGATTTGTTTTTTGGTAGTGAAGGAAGTGTGCTCCCAAGTCTTCTAAAACACTGAGCTGTGTTCAAGATGGTATCAGTCTCTTAATTGCCCCTCCAATAATGGAGAGGTTGTGAAACCCGATCACTTAAACCAGCCAGCTCCCGGCTCCTCTGAGAGAAGCTCTGAAGGGAAGCTCTGAAGGGTCTGTTCGCAGACCTGAGGAGGGCTGACTTGAGTCCGCCACCTAGAAGGCCTGGGAAAATACCATTCCTACAGTGGCCAGGCTTGCTGGAACAAATGCTCCCTGGAGATCAAGGGGTCACTCCTCAGCTGCTTTTTCTCAGCACCTAAATCCTGCCCCTCCTGCAGGACTCACTTCTACATCCTGCTATCTCTCTCTCAGACCCACAGGAAGCCCTCTGCCATGTGTGAATTACATACAATCAACCCTATTCTTAAATGTTTGTACATCCCCAGATAGAATGCAAGCAACCTCAGAGTGGAGGCCAACATCTGCCAACTGAGTACATACCTTCTGGTCAGGGAACCAGACAAGAACCCAAGTCCCTGTATACCAGCACTGACTGGAGGGAACCCCAGGCCACAACTTTCAGGTCATCTTACCTAAAGAGGTGGGTGCAGGGAAGGCTTCCTGCATGATGTGATGAGCTACAGCACTGGGGAGTCATAAAGGAAGAGGCAGGAACAGCATGTGCAAAGGCCTGCGTGGAAAGGACACAGGAACTTGGGGCAGAGATTTCCAACCCCTTCTTAAAAATCTAACACTTACTACAGAATTTAGCAGGTAGGTCACAGAATCTAATTGGGCTCAGCCATGTTTTGAGACTTGAAAGAGATCAGTCTAAGGCAAAATTCACAAATATCAACTGCACAGTCTGGTAAGAACTAAAGTGTGAGGACCAGTATGAGACAGTAAATCAAACAGCATGGCAATCCAGAAGGGTTCCTTTGAAGGGGGCTCATCAGCTCCGAGTCTCAGGTCAAGGAGGAGGTTCTCAGGGAAGAAAGGGGCAGCCCAAGAGGAAAGAAAAACATTCCTTGGCAGCATAGAGTTATGAGGAGTTAGAAAGTGGGATGGAAAGAACAGGAGATGAGTTGGAACGGTGGACGTGTAAAGACGGTGGACAACCTGGCTCCATCAGATGCACCAGCAGGCATTTCCAGGTTGGCAAAACCCTGGGAATCTGGTGCATGATCCAATCTCCCATGCTTATCCAGAAAGATGTGAAAGATGACCCATAAAAGGTGACAAAAGGTCAAGGCATGAGTTACTGAGATCACCTACGTCAGGCAATGAAGAGGAAAGGAGGTCAGCATGAGCATCAGGTGCCTGGGATGGGGGACACCATTAATTCTTTGGGGGTGTAGGTTTGAGTGGGTGAACACATTCTCACAGGTACAGAAAACAAAACCACAAGCCTTGTTTCTCAAAACCTCATAAGCTCTGCAGACCAGTATACAAAGGCACCTAGGCAGCTACAGAGTAACAGCAAACTGGATCGGAGTCACAACAACAACAACAAAACGCAAGCAAATGGCTGTGATGTTGTTAGTCAAAGGCCAAAATCAATCTACATTCAAAACTCTCACAGGCCTGATAAGTCAACATAAGCTAGTCTTAAGGAAAATTGGTGTCTATCAAAAAATAAAAAAGAGCCAGGAACAGTGATGGAGTCCTAGGCTTAGGTAGGATTCCGGGTTCGAACACAGCATGGGCAACTTAATGAGACCCAGTCTCAAAATCAAAGCTAAAAATGGACTGGATATGCAGCTCAAAAAAAAAAAAAAGGAAAAAAAAAAAAAAGGCGGTGGATTCAATCCCCAGTATCACAAAGTAAATTAATTACATCAATAAATAATTTAAAAAGCAGTGTTGTTTTACCACAATAGAAAAGAAAAAATATAGTATTTCACTCAAAAGGGAAAGAGTGACAGAACATAAGGTTATATTAACTAAGGCAAAGGGGAGAGGCAGGTATAGTACCTACTGTCTTTAATAAGCATCCCAGCCACTTATATCATACCTGGTCTTCTGCATTGTTTCTCTGCCTCTGGGACAAGCAAGCTGGAGGCACTAACCTGTGCTCCCAAAGGCACATCAAGTCTTAGGCCTCCTCTGGCTGCTACCTGGAGCCTTCCAGAAGAGACAGGGCAACCTTGGTCTACAAGGAGGGGGGAGAATGTCCCGCCCCACAGCGAAATCATTTGATCCTGCCCAGCAAAGGTAGCCATCATATTACAGGTGAGTTAATTACATAATTAAATGTTTCCCAAATATAGCAGGCTAATTTTTAACTTGATAATTTTATATGGCACATGAATGATGTCAAAATCTAAACAGCTCTTGGCAGAAAAAAGATGGCCCATCCCTCATAAACAAACTATAACCATCTCTGGGAAACCAGGAAATCCCCCATTTCCTCCCACTTTCCAGAATAGGAAACTGAGGCTCTTGGCCCCCCAGAAGCAATTAGCTGCCTGAGTGCAAAGTGTGTGTGCTCTTGTAACCATCATGGAAAACCAGAACTTTAAAAGTTGTATCTTTTCCTACTAAGAGAAATGGCTTCCCTACAATTCCTCAGGTGTAGGGCACAAACCACCAGTTTCACCTCTCTGCGTATTTAAATATGCGATGCTGGTACCAGAAGATCAAAATCCTGGTTCAGGGGCTGGAGGACTGGCTCAGCAGTTAAAGCCACTCCCCAGCACCAAATATACCGAGGGTGGTAATGCAGGCCTATAATCCCAGCTTTCGGGAGGCTGAGACAGAAGGATTGCTGTGAGTCCAAGGCCTCCCTAGTGAGTTCAGGACCAGCCTGGGATACAGAGTGAGACCTTGTCTCAAAAAATAAATAAATAAATAAATAAATAAATAAATAAATAAATAAATAAATAAAATCCTGGTTCGTTTTCTTGCAGGGGAGGAGGAGCCCGGTAGAGATAAAACTATGCCTGGACATGTCTATTTGGAACAGTGTACATCTCCCCTGTACACGCTGAGATGGTGACTTGGGGCAGAGACCAGACCTGGGTCTACATAAATCCTTCTTCCTTCCTATCAAAACAAAGGTCCTCTTTCGATATAGTCACTGAAGCAAAGGAATAGGACATACGGCCTTAAGCGGATGGTTAACATTCCCTTGACCGAGTTTAAGGCTTGAATGCGCCAACACGGACAAACAGCGCCCAGGCCTCCCTAGGAACCACAGTGCTGCCTAAACCTGGGGCCAAACTGCAGAACCAAGGAAACCAGGCACCGTGCCGGCAAACAGAACCCCCACGCTACACCCAGGACCCCATCTCCCAGACAGCGTCAAAGCTGCCAGTTCTGGGGCGAGGCCTCCGAGTAGACGCTGAAGTCTGGGCACCTCTCCAGGTCATCTCCGGGTTCTCACTGAGGTGACGAACTCTCGCTGCCCCTTTGGCCCTTGGAATCATAATGAACCGCGCGCAGATCTGTAATCCCAGCACTCTGGGAGCTGAGGCAAGAGAATCCAGGCGCACTGCCTGGGCAATTCGGACACCAAGCGAGACCTCGTCTCAAAAGCAAATATTAAAAAAAAAAAAAAAAAAAAAAAGGCTGGGGATGTTGCTCAGTGTGAACGTCCCGGGCTTGATCCTCGGTACAAAGTAAATAAAAACCCCAAAAAAGGGAAGAAAGAAAAAAGAAAGACCTCAAGATGGGAGAGGGGATACGGAGAAGCACCCGTGAAGCCATTTCGTCAGTCTAAACGCTGAACGGGGACACAAAGTTTCTCAGTAAGTCAGGCGAAGAGGCGGGGTGGGAGCGCGAGCGGCCCCGGCCGGGAAGTAACCAGACGGCCCCGCCGGGGCGTGGGGGCGTCGGTGCCCAGCGCTCCAGGGCCCCTTCCCAGGAAGCGCAGTCTCGGCCGAGTCGCTAGCCGGAGCTCCGGGAGGAGCAGGGCCCCGCGCGCTCGAAGCGCCCCTCGCCCAGACCGCCCGGGCGGCAGGCCGGGCGCGCCGAGGGCCGGGAACAAAGGGCGGGTCGCACCCCCGCCCGCCCTCCCGAGGCGGCCCGGCCGGCGGCCGCGCTCATTAGCAACACAAAGCCCGGGGTCGCCGGCCCCTCGCCGCCCGGCCCGGGCTGCCGGAGCCCCAGGACGCGGCGCGGGCGCAGACCCGGCGGCCCGCCCGCACCTGTGCCGTCGGCGCCCCGTCCCGCCGCGCGCCCCCTGCGGGAACCCGCCGTACCCTCCAGCCACAGGTGTCGGCGCCCCGGGCGCGGCCCGGGCCGCCTGCTGCTACCGCCAGCTGCGAGCCGTTGAGACAGGCGTTGACAGTGAAGAAGACAGAGCAGAGCTGCAGCCACGGGGCCATGGCCGTGCGCCGGCCCAGCCGAGCCCTTCTCCGCGCCCCGGCCGCCTGCAGCTGGCCAGCCCCGAGTGGGCGGCGGCACCCCTGACGGGAGGCTGGCCCTACCGAGCATGCGCCGCAGCCTGCGCCCCGCCCCGAGTCTCAGTTCTCCTGTCCTGGCCCCTCCCCTCTTCCCTGGCCCACTCCCTTGGCCCCGCCCTCTGACCACGCCCAAATTGCCCCCGGAGGCTCGGGCCCCTGTAGGTCTCCAACTCGGTTTAGAACTGTCGGTCCTGGTCTGTGTTGTTTTTTCGAGACAAGTTCTCTCAATTTAGTCCAGGCTGGCCTTGAAGTTACCATCCACCTGCCTCGGTGTTTGGAGTGTTTAGATTAACAACTTGTGCCACAGGCCTGCCTGGAGAGTTTTTTTTTTAGTGTTTGATTTTTGTTTTTCAAAGGATTTCTCCAAATGATGTCTGCTCTATGCAGAAATCTGAAGAAACATAAATAGTACAACTTTAATGAATAATTTGATAAGCACCTACTGTGTGCCGGGTCCCTTATTGTGCCTTCCCAACTACAGAGGAAAGCGCCAATATTTTCAGCTCAGACAAGTTAAGGTAATATGGCAGGAAATCGTGACTTCTACTGGGACCTTTCAGATAAATGACTTTGTGTTCCCACAGTCAGTTCCCTTCTAGGGATCCTCCGCTGGGGAGGATTCTGTTGGCTAACACATTGCAAGCCCTCCCTACCTGGCACAATCTATCACTGACTTGCAGGAGGTCACACAGCTGGTGCCTACCAGATCTGGATGACAGAAAACGACTTTTCCACGAGTCAAGCTCTATGAAGTGGATATTGTCTCTGCAAGAGGAAGCTCAAGCTCAGAGAACCAGATGGCCCAAGTTATAGTACTTTTCACCTCTTATTTGTGTGTCTAAACCCATCACGGCCCTCCCTAGCCCCGCCACCCGCACATAGGCCCCAAACTTCTCTCTGCAACAACTTCCTGAGGGTCATCTCTGTAGTGGCATTTATTTATTCATATTGGGAAATTATACCACAGGGGCATTCTTCCAATGTGCTACATGTCCAGCCCCATTTTTAAATTTCTTTTTTTTTTTTACTTTGAGACAGGGCCCTACTAAGTTGCCCAGGTAGGACTCTAATTTGCAGTCCTCCTGCCTCAGCCTCCCTAAGTGCTGGAATTACAGTCGTGTGCCACGATGCATACAGAGTAAAAATGCCCACTAACCACCTATGTTCCACATCATTTCTTTTCACTCTGTCTTCATCATCCAGCTCCAGATATACCCATCTCAGCGATGACCCAATCTTGGTCATGTTTTCTCAGCAAATCTTAGAAATTGTCCCCTTTGCCCATCCAACAAGGCAGCCTCCTCTGCATTCCTTCCAGGACCCAGACTCCCCTCTTTCTCCTTGCCCAAACACAGGATTTCAGCACTTTCCCTTGGGGCTCTGAGCTTGCTGCCACGTCTTTGTACATCAACTCCCCAAAGTGGTCCCAGCTTTGCATGCTACCCTTACAGAGGAAAAAACTCTCAGTAATCCTGGTAAAAGGCCTGGGGCTTGGCTCCAACAAAGCTAAACCTGAAACTGGGAAGTACAGCCAGCCTCATCTGACTCCAGAGGCTCCATGCTACCTAAAAACCAGCAGCATTGCCAGAGAAAGAAAGAAAGGGTGCTAACTTCCCCAGACAGCATCCACCACCAAGACCAGGTGCTGGCATTTCCTGTTCATGTGTGCTGCTGGGCAGAGATGTTCTGTGTCACAGCTTCCTGCTGGATGGACCCAGTGAGGGTGGACACCATACAACGCCACCATACAACGCGTGGTGGTCCAGAAGAGCTAGCGTCCACAGGTGCCTGCTCCTGGAATGGCTGTCCTTGAATAGACATCAGGAGACACATGCTGTTAGCTCAGTGCTGGTCCCAACACACACACTTGGCATCCCTCTCTGGGTCATTCTGAATCTGCCATACAGAGCGTCTCTTAGTCATTTCCTTTGCTTGGGAGTTGAACTCTTAAGAAAGAAGCAGTACTATAATCTTATGATACAGAGAGAATTTTAAGGTGGGCATTAGGAAGAGGAATGTTGCGGTCCACTTGTCCTAGAAGGGAGGAATTAACAAAAAGACACAGACAAAACACACACACACACACACACACACACACACACACACACACACACACACACACACACAGGGGAAAACTGCAGCAACCAGAAACTGCGCTCTTTATTTTTAGAGGTCCCTAATCCAACCCCCTCTCTTCCTAGGTGACCTTTACCCTAATTCTGTTTTGCATGCCTTATTAGACCACCTAGCTTTTTTATCTACTCAGGAGCCTCAAAGTCTGCCATAGTCTGCTTGCATTTGTTTGCCACAAGCCAAGAGAGGCCCTCCAGCCCCTCCAGAGACCTCCAGCCCCTCCGTGTGCTGGCCAGGCTCACCTTGGGTGGCAAAACAAGGATTATCTAAGACCCCATGCCCTTCCTGTTTGCAGGCAAGAGCCCATCATCTCAGACTGTAAAACAAAACACTACCTGAGATTCCAAGCCCTTCCTGTTTGCAGGAAGGGGGCCAGACAAAGATATCCCAGACTAGTTTAATTATTTAAAGCTTTGGTGGTCTACTCTTCAATTCTTGGTTTCCTTCATTTCCCCCTTTTTGTTCTACTATAGAATTAGAACACATAGCAAGATGCTGCTGGAGAACTTGTAAGTCCAGGTATCTATTGTTGACCTTCTTCGGATGAGCCATTTTCTGAGGACTAAAAAGAATAGAAAAGAGACAAAGAGAATAATAAAGTAATGTCAGTGGAAGTAAAAAAGGACTTCAAAGTAGGAAAAGGATTTAGCAGCTGTAACTTTTCAACAATTCCCTGAAATATCTCGCCTTCTTCTAACTCAGGCAATTCACTGCTGAAAGTATTCCTTATATGTCTTTCTAATTCCGCTATCTCTGCTGTTAAATTATTATGTTCAATTAACAATATTTTTACATGATTCCACCCAGAGGATACTTTAAAGGGTACAGGTGTGATACAAATATCTGTAGCATTCCAGTCACATCTTAACTGAACTTTGGTAGATAACAAAGACAACTGTTACACATACACTGTATGTTGTCAGTCTCGAATGTCCTCAGCCATTTGTCCATCAATGGCATGTTGACACTGTCATAGATCATGTGAGTCTTTATGTCATTGGCATACAAAGTCCGCAGTTTGTAGGTTCTGATGTAATGCCAGTCCTGCAGTGGCAGCTGTCGCAGCAATTGCAGCCAGTCCATTGATGATATCGAGAACCAGTCCCACCAATCTCTTGCATCAAGAGTGCTTTGTTAGGTAATGAAAGAGTTGACAAGCAGTAGATGAATCACTCCAGGGGCGAGTAAGGTTAACAAGAACCCACAGCTCACGGCGGGCTTTCAAAAGGTAGATGCTTTCATAGGGCATATTAAAACTCATAGATTAATTAATACAATGGAAAAGAGAACAATTACTTGTGCAGTTGAGAATTCTGGTAGAGGAATTCCGCTGTAAATCTCCCTTGATTAAGACATATGGAGCTTTTACACAGGCAGTAATATAATAAGTGGCATTATTATTTAGCTGTACATGGAAAGGAGCTGCAATGTTATTGATATTTAAGGACATATTACCGGCCCAGACTTGAACTGGTTTTAGGGCTGCAGATAACTTCCAAAGACGCCCTTGGACTGTTGAATGACCTTTTCTACGTAATAAAGGAGGCGAGAGGCCCCACTCATGCCAGACCAAGGTTTCATTACCATCAGTGGCAAGAGTCACCACGGCGATGCCATAGAAGTGTCATGTTAGAAAATTTTGTCCTTAAGTCCCCATGAGGGCTCTAATCAGTGACAAAAGATTAGAGTCATTTAAAACAACATGGGGGACTGCATCGAGTCCACACTATATGTTGTGAGAATCTACATTTGGTATAGAACACAAAGGTAAAGTGGAGGAACTATCAGGGATATCATTATTCAATATTTTAAAACTTTGTGCAGCAAAGAGAATTGTGTGCTGCGCAAAATGAGAATGGCGATATACAAGACCCCAAGCTTTATATCTAGGTTGCAAACAGTGAGTTTCATTACCTGTACATATGGGATGCCCCTCACCTCCAGTAGCATAAGAACCATTGATGTTAGCTATGGAGTCATTGGGTGTATAATCAAGAAAAGGAGGTGGCATCCAAGAAGAATCATTTGTAAAGACTGTTATTTCTGGGCCTTGCCATGAAGCTATTTGTAACAAAGGAGGATTTGGTACACAGGCCCAATAGCTGTGGTTATGAGTCATTTCCCCATGTACCTGGCAGGTGACAACTGCCAGCATAGATAGCAGCTGGGTACTAGGGTTTTTGGGTTGTCCTGCCTGTTGCAGCGTGTTTTCAGCCAGCTGAGTAAGTTTCTTAAGTTGGCCCCAGGTAGGAGGGTCTGCCTTACAGGTGTCATAAGTAAGTGATGGGTGAGTAGACAGGTTCTGGAATGTCTGGGGGCTATCTTCATTCTGGCTTCATTTTGCCATCTTTGAGTTTTATGCAACGAGTAGGAAACCACTCAGATCCGTTTTCTGTGGAGATAAGAGCATAACCTCGGCCCCTTTTTAACATTTTTCCTTCTACCCATTTAGCATCCACGGTTTTATAATATATTGGAATCTCCAAGTTTTGTATTTTTTCCTTCAAACGGTGACATTCAGCTGAGGACTCTGTAGTATCACTCCAAATATTTAAAAAATTTAAAGTATATAAAGTTCTACTTAAAATATTTCGTGGAGTATCTACTATACCTGCTATTCCCCCTTTTTGTTTTTGTAATTGTAGTTTTAAAGTCCGATTAGCTCATTCAATTATAGCTTGTCCTTGACTGTTAAAAGGCACACCAGTAATATGTTTAATATTAAAATTATGAAGAAAAGATTGAAATTTTTGTGAAGTATAGCTAGGGCATTATCAGTTTTTAATTGTTGGGGCATTCCCATAATAGAAAAACACTGAAGTAAATGTGTGATAGCTGCATGAGCTTTTTCAGAACTAAGGACTGAAGCCCATTGGAAATGAGAGGATGTATCAATAGTGTGATGAATATATTTTAGTTTGCCAAAAGGAGAATAATGGGTCACATCCATCTGCCAGAGACAATTAGTAGAAGT
>PVKB01006093.1:0-74734 GCA_004027205.1 Ctenodactylus gundi | reverse complement strand
GCGGCTTCGCCTCGAAGTTCCCGACGCCGGGAACGGGGCGGGCGGGGCGGGCGGGGCGGGGTGCCCGGCGCCCGGTTTGGCGGACAGCGGCGGGTGGAGGGCGGTGGAGGCCGGCTGGGTGGGAAGGGGCGTCCGACGCCCGGGGCCGGCGGCCGAGGCTGCAGCCGGCCGAGCCCTGCCGCGGGCCCGCCGCTGTCTGGAGCCCGGAGGCGCCGGTCGGGGCTCGCGCCACCGGCCCCACCCCTCTCCGGCTTGGAGCGGCGGGGGCCGGGAGACGTGGATCGGACCGCGGTTTCCGGGTGGGAGGGGCCGGGAATGGGGGCCCGCCAGGGAAGGCCGTGAGGGCCGCCCGGGCCCGGAGCCCTGGCGCCCCTCGGACGGTCCTAATCCGCCCGCCCTTCCTCGGCCCCGTGCCCACAGCCATGGCGGTGGAAGGAGGGATGAGGTGTGTCAAGTTCCTGCTCTACGTTCTCCTGCTGGCCTTCTGCGTGAGTGGGAAGGGTGGGGTGCCGTGGCGCGCGAGGGGCGCGGCGGGAGGGACGGAGAACGAAGGCAGCTGGCGACCAGATGGGGGAGGACAGCCCGGGGAAAGGGCCGACGGCGGCGCGGCCACCCCTTTGCAGCTAGTGCGGGCCGGGAACGGCCGAGCTGGGTGTGTAGCAACCCCCACCCTCACCCCTCTCTAGCCCTTCCTGTCTGGTGACCCAACCACTTGTGATACTTGGTGGTGGGGCAACCCGCCAACCGCCCCGATGCTATCACCACGAGGCTGCCTCCCCTCCTCCTGGTCTCTGTCCTTCCTTCCTTCCAGCTACTGGGAGGAAGAAAGCTGCTCGGCCCATCTTACTGTACTCCTGTCCGGGCTCCTGAGGGCGTGCCACGCCGGCCCGAGGCTCTTCCTCCCGGCGGGTAGCGAGCAGGCACTCCTGGAAGCCGCTCGCAGGGCTTCCTGGAGGCCGGCAGAAAGTGCTCCTGCCGACCTGGAACGTGTGCCCCGGGGTCAAGGCTGCCTGCGTGCTTTTTTGCTCCCGGTCCCTCCCCTGGCTGAAGAGCAGCTTAGGGAATGCGTGACTCCTAACCGACCCCCTTCTCTCTGGGAGCACCTTCACGAACTCCCCTGCCTTTACTGGGGGGCAAGGATGGGCAATCCCCTATCCAAAATTCTCCACGGTGTAAGAATCTCTGGCCTGGATGGGCTCCAGTCTGTGTGCGTCCTCGGTGGTGCCCCTTGCAGTTAGTGCGGAGGGCTGCTAGTTGTGAGTCTGGAGTAACCTTCACCTGCCTTCCCCTTAGGCCTGCGCAGTGGGATTGATCGCCGTGGGAGTAGTGGTCCAGCTTGACCTGAATGGTACCCTGACCCAAGGCGCTACTGCTAGGACCCTGCTGCCTGTGGTCATCATTGCAGTGGGCGCCTTCCTCTTCCTGGTGGCCTTTGTGGGCTGCTGTGGGACCTGCAAGGAGAACTACTGCCTTATGATCACTGTGAGTGGGCCGTGTGGGTGCCTGGGACTGCTGGGGTCATTTCTGTGCAGGAGGCTCGTGAGGATGAGCAAGGTGGGTGGGGAAGACATCACGTCCTGCAGAGACTCCCTGGGACAGGCACAGCCCTCACCCACACTCCAAACCTAACTCCCGTCTTCTGCTTCTGCAGTTCGCCATCTTTCTGTCTCTTATCATGCTAGTGGAGGTGGCTGTCGCCATTGCTGGCTATGTGTTTAGAGAAAAGGTAAGCAGGGAATGAGGGGCGCGTCCTGTCTCAGGCCACTCTGGGGTTCAGGTGCCTGAATTCTTCTCTCAACAATGTTCCCCCCTGCTCTCAGGTGGTATCAGAGGTTAATAAGGACTTCCAGGAGCAGATGCGGAATTACCACCAAAACAGCACGAACACCCTCCTGGACAAATTGCAGAAAAAGGTGTGTGGGGTTGCTGAGAGTAAGGTAGTAGAAAGAAGAGTCTCCTGTCCAGTTTGAAGGTGGAGGTTCATTTGGCAACCTCTTGCCTCGTCTCTCCACTCCCAGTTCAAGTGCTGTGGGGCTGTGAACTACACAGACTGGGAGAAAATCCTTGCCAAGGACCAAGTGCCTGATTCCTGCTGTGTGAATGTCACTGTTGGCTGTGGAACTGGTTTCAACGTGCATTTGATCTATACCCAGGTAGGGGAGACAGCTGAAAGAGGCTGGGACTTGGAAAATGTGGGATTTGTTTCAGGGGGTGAGAGAGACTTGGGTGGTGCTGGGGTTGGAGGAAAGCACCTGCCTAGCAAGGTCAAGACCTTGAGTTCTTTCCCCAGTACCACATGAGCCAGGCATGGTGGTGCATGCCTGTAATCCCAGCACTTGGGAGGCTGAGGTAGAAGAACTGCTTTGAATTCAAGACCAGCCTGGGCATAGTAAATGCGGACTATGGACGGATATCCCCCAACCCCCGAAATGAATACTTTATTTTAAAAAAGGTCAGGGATGAGGGAGAAACCTGAGGCTGCTAAGGGTGGGGTAAAGAGACAGGTGGACCTGAAGAGAGGGTAGGGAGTTTCTGATGGTGCTTTTGCTGATACGCCTGCTTCCCTTCAGGGCTGTGTGGAAGAGATCGGGACCTGGCTGAGGAAGAACGTGCTGCTGGTAGCTGGCATAGCCCTGGGCATTGCTTTTGTAGAGGTGAGGATGCTCTTGGCAGGGACTAGGACTGGGCCCTAGGCATCTGGGGAGCAGGGGCAGTGGGGAACAGGGAACAGGGTGTTGAACAGGAGGTAATGGCTTGATGAAGAGGGGAGCCCTGGGTGTGTTTAGGATCTTTTGGGAGGTCTGGGGTAGCTGCTTCTGACTCCTTTGAACCGTCCCTGTCTTTTCTTCTATTCTAGGTCCTGGGAGTTGTGTTTGCCTGCTGCCTTGCGAAGAGTATCCGAAGTGGCTATGAAGTGATGTAGGGGGTCTGGTCTCTTTAGTCCCCCTCATCTAGGGGAGTGGAGTTGTATCCTCCAGGTTTTTCAATTAAACGGATTATTTTTTCAGACCCAAAAGAGAAATGGTCTCAGTTTTTCTTAGTCTGATACTTGACCCCTTCCTCTTCCATGTTCCTTCCTTTGGTACCTTGATCTGTGTGTCCCTCTGGGAAAGACAATGGAGGAAGGGATCCTGAGGAGGCTGTGGCCCAGTGCCCTCCCTGTGCCCTCGTCTGGGGCTACAGGCTGGGCCCTGGAACAACCATGGAACCATATTCTGCAGAAGTCAGGGAATCCCCAGAAGGCCCTTCCTGGGAGAGCCCAGCCTGCATTTACCGAGGATATGTTTCTGGCCTTCCAGACAACTTCTCTTGCTCCAGTCCTCAAGGGGACCTGGCTCCTTGCAGGCAGGTGATAAGACTATCCGAGACCCATGTGGCTGTTATCTTTTTTTTTTTTTTTTGAAGTGTCACCTTCTGTAGTCCAGGCTCGTCCTGAACTTACTATGTAGCCCAGGCCGGCCTGGAACTCAGCAGTTTCCCTGAGTGCTGGGTTTACAGGAGTGCCGCGATACAGGTGTGTGCCATCACACCTAGTTTATGTGGTGCTGGGGAACTGAACCTAGGGCCTTGAACTTAGTGGGCAGGTACTTTAACCACTGTGCTGTGCTACTGGCCCCTGGCCCCTGGCCCTCATTCTTGACTTAAATAGGCAGTTCTGGGCATTGCCTGTTTTTCCGCAGATCCAATCTAGTTCTGACGTATCTTCATCACTCCCAATAGGGGAAAAGTGCTCTGCGGTGTCCCCCGCTTCAGGTGCAGCTGCAAGTATACTTGTAAATGCAAGGCGGTTCTCTCACGCCCCCCAGTGGGTGCTGGCTGTTCCGCAGGCACCAAACAGGCCAGACAGAGGATTGTCAGTCTTGAATTGGATCTCTTTGTTTCTGCTCACCTTTTAAGATTTTTTAAAATTTTAAACTATGTATATTTATTACATGCTTATTTTGTGCAAGAGTTGGGATGGAAACAAGTCATGTCCTTGCCCTTGGAAAAAAAATCTTGCTGGAAGCTGGATTCAGTAGATTGATTGAGCAGGCTTAGGAAGGACCCAGGTAAGCACAGCATCCACCAGGCTGGCCGGCAGGTAAGAGGCGGGGAGCCAGAGCAACTTGGCGTCCCAGCCGGGGCTGTAGCGGGTCCGGGGGTGACGAGCAGTCAGGGCGTGCTCCACACACCTGCTCACCTTGGCCAGGTCCGGGTCACAGATGAGGTTCATGATGCGCCGCTGCACCTTCAGGTCTGCAGTCCCATGGTTGGCTACGGTCAGTGTCCCTTGCCCCCTCCCGCCTGTCTTAGGCCCTGTCTTCCAGATCCTTGGTCTGCTTGCCCTGAGGAGAGTGGGCAGGTCCCACCTGTCCTGTAGCATCCTCTTCGCTCCCGCCTCTCCCCACAGGCTACTGTAGGATTGGCCTTTCCAGCTGTGCTGTTTCCCCCTGGGGGCCCAGCTACTCACATGTATTAAGGAAGGTGTCTCCATAGCAGGCCTGTGTGGCTGGTGGTAGCCGTGCCCAGCAGGCCTGCAGGGCGTTCTCTAAGCTCTCCAGGTTGGTCACGGGGGTGCGGAAGAAGCCAGGCTCCACAATGGAGACTCGTACCCCAAAAGGAGCCACATCCCGCCTGGAGTATAGGCAGAGAGATTATTGGGTTCTTGCCCTGTAAGAGGGAGTGCTTTCAAGGACATGAGTGGATAATCTAACATGGAAAGCTATCATGGGCCGGGGATGGGAGTCCTGACAGGGAGATCTGTGCTGTCCTAGGACTAGAAGCAGGTGGCACTAGGGACCAAATCCAGAGCCTTTTTCAGGCTAGGCAAATGCTCCACTGCTGAGCTACGTATCCTCTGCCCAGAAAGTTTTTTCCTTCAAATTATTTTTATTATATGTATTAACAATACTTTGTTAGTCACGTTCACTTGGAGAAATTGGTATATAGATGTATTGCAACTTGATCAATTTTACTTCCCCTCTTCCAATCAAGAGAGAAATGTTTTGTGAGTTTGTTTTCCTGTATGTTTTCTTCCTCTTTTTTTTTTTTTTAAGTGATGAGCTGACCTTGAATTCACTATGTAGTCTTGACCATGCGATCCTTCTACCTTGGCCTCTGGAGTGCTGAGATTAGCGTCCACCTGCAGCTCCTGTATATATTCTATGATGTGGCCAAGGAAGGGTCAGCAAACGTCTCAAAGGGCCTGATAGTGAACATCTTTTTTTGTTCAGTACTGGGTATTGAACACAGGGCCTTCCCTCTCAGCTATATCTCCAGCCCCTTTCTATTGATTATTTGAGACAGAGTCTTGCTAAATTGCGTAGGGCTGGGCTTGCAATTCTCCTGCCTCAGACTCCCAAGTGTTGGGATTATAAACCTGCACTGCTGGGCCTGACTGGATAGTTATTTTAAACATTGCAGGCCAAGAAACAAAACTAATGCTATTATTAGGTACTTATATAAACATTTACAACATAACTATTTAAAAATGTGAAGATTATTTTTTTGAGACAGAGTCTTGCTCTGTAGTCCAGGCTGGTCCTGAACTCACTGTGAAGCCCAAGCTGGCCCTGGACTTGGAAATCCTCCTGCCTCAGCCTCCCGAGTGCTGGGATTACAGGTATGCACCACCACATCAGGCTTATGTGGTGATGAGAAATCAAACTCAGGTATTTAGCGCTTGAAAGGCAAGCTTTTTAACCTCTGAGCCATTCCTCTAGCCGTGTGTGTGTGTGTGTGTGTGTGTGTGTCTTGCTAAATTTGGCCAGGCTGGGCTTGGATTTGCGATCCTGCTGCCTTAGACTCCCACAGTGCTGGGATTACCTGTACCACCATGCCTTGCTGTATTTCTGTCTTTTTTTTCTACTAGTAATGATAGCAGGCTTTTCTGAGCATTTGTTATGCATGCACCAGGCACTGTTGGGTTTTTACCTGTACCTCCTTTCACTCCCAGTGCCCACGAGGCAGGTCTCACCCTGATTTACCAGATTAGGAAAAAGTAAACTCTTTAAGATTGCAAGCTTGCTAAGAGAGAAACCCCTAAAGTTGAGCTCTCAACTGTCTTCCTGTAAACTGTCCCATGCTGTGCTTTGACCACACCTGGCAGGCACTTATTGGTCTGCTGATGGGATGCCTGGGGGCTGAACCTTGTTCTCCCTCACCTCAGGCTGTCAGAGAAGGCCTCCAGGCCAAACTTGGAGACGCAGTAGCCTCCGCCATTGGCTGCCAGGCGACCGAGGACACTGGTGATGTTGATCACTCTGCCCTGAGCCTGCTGTAGCAAGGGTAGCAGGGCTAGGGTGACCCCGATGGGACCCAGTGTGTTCACATGCAGCACCTTATGGAAATCTTCCTGCGTCAGCCAAGGTGTGGGCCCGATGATGCCAGCCACACCAGCATTATTCACCAGACCAAAAAGCCCTGTGGGGAGATGGCAAAGACACGGAGGTGTGTGCGTGAGGTGGGAAGGCACTCCCGCGTCCTCTCCTTGGTAGGTGGACCTGAGCGCTGCCCCTCCCCACTAGTTACACTCACCTGCCTCCCTAACGTGCATCTCTACCCACTTGGCAACCTGCTGGACATTCTGGGGGTCAGTAACATCTAGCAGGGTGGCATGGAGGCGAGAGGAGGCCATTTGCTGTAGTTCCTCTGCTCCAGAGGAGGTCAGGCAGCTGGCGAGGACTCGGAAGCCCCTCTGGTCCAATCGCAGTGCCAGAAGGCGCCCGAAGCCTGAGTCGCAGCCGGTGATGAAGACGAAGGCATCTCTGGTGGGCAGCCTCTGCCTGTCCCTGAGCAACCACAGCACCGCCCAGAGGAAGGCAGCCAGCAGCAGAGGCAGCCACATGCCTGGACCCAGATGACCTGCAGGTGGCAGCCTAGGCTGAGCAGGAAAGCTTGTTTATTCTGGTCCTTAAGTGGCACCTGCCCTGGCTGCAAGTGTCTGGTGTGAATAGATCGAGAAATTATCTTCCTGGCAGATTACTGGTAACTATGGCTTGCTTGTAAACTGCACAATACACTGATGTGGGCAGACCCTACACCTCAGGTTTGAGTGGCCAACCCGAGGACGCATCTTGCCTAGGCAGGCCAGTCTTGTCTGTCTGCACATCTCTTACTGAACAAGGAACATAGAACCCTCTAAAGGGAACCTCAGCCTTAATTTTGGAACCACGTAAAGGGTCAAGAGCCCTGCATTTCAATCCCGGGAGCCCCAATCTTGCTCTGTGATGCTGGGGATCTCAGAAATGTTTGCTCATCCACGGAGTCTAGCTAACACACAGCAGGCCTACCGCAGGCGCCCAAGCCTTCAGGTATCAATACATGGGGGACCCAGCCAGTCTTCTCACAGCTCCCTCAGCTCCCGGTGTCCCGCTTACCTCCTCTGGGAAAGATGGCGGATAGCACCAGCGCGAAGTCACTGCTTTTGCTTCCGTTTAAGAGACTCGGTATTCTCAGGCTCCCACACTAGTCACAGCAAAGGTCAGAGTCTGGAGTGGGCGGACTCAGGCGCCAGGAGTGTTAAGTGAACGTGGGACAGGGTGGGGAATGCGTGAGGGGGAGGAGCCTGGCTGGAGCCGAGGCCTGGGAGCAGGCAGGGCTGCTCAGTTCTCAGTCTCTGCGGTGGCCTCCCAGGAGGAGGGAGCTGTCAAGAATGGCTGCCCTTCTTTGTTGGTGGCCTTGGACCTGCCACTCCTCCCTTCTCACCCCTGAAATACCCTGAAGAATTAATCTCCCATCCTGGCCAGACTCATGACACTGCTTAGTGCCAGGCTAGGAGAGGCCAAGCACGAGGAGAGGCAGTGAGCCGGCGCTGGGGACCCAGCCTGCCGTCTGTCTTATTTTCTCCTCTGCTGGACACTGTAGCTTGGATCTGGGAAGCTTGGCACAGGGGTACTAGGAGCTTCTGTGGGCACATGTGGGCTTCACCTTCTGCTTACCCAACTGGGACCTGTACCAGGTCCAAGGACAAAAAGACAGCTGGGGCAGTAAGATCTACCTGTAAGGCCTTCACCCCTCGGGAAGCGTCTGAACTTTCCACTCCCGCCCCCCACTGAAGCTAGTAGCTCCTTGAAATACACCATAGAGAAGAGGATGCTTGTGTTTTATTCAGGGCTGTCAGTCTCCCTCATGACCCTGTGGGAGAGGCAGGGGGAGGGAAGATGGGTTAGGAGGGGGCAGAGCGCAGCTGCCCTTTGTAGACATACTCCAGTGCTGTGGCGATGGTACGCATGTCCAGCTCAATGCTCCGAGCCCAGTTCTCCACATCCCCGATTTCCTGGGAAAGGTGAGAGGGAGTTGGAGCACAGGAATAAGGTGAGTGGTGTGTGACTCCTAGCATGGGGAATGCTTTTCATCTATTTCCTAGAAAGGGATTTACTTTGATCCACCAAAACTTTTTGAAATTCTTTTTTTGAGATAGGTGTCTCACTATGTTGCCCAGGCTGGCCTCAAATTCCTGGGCTCATGCGATCCTCCTGCCTCAGCTTCCTGAGTAGCTGAGGCTACATGTGTGCCACCTAGTGCTGGGCATATTCTGGGCACTTCCTCTGATATTCCAGGGCTGGGGATCAAGTCCAGGGCCCTGCACATACCAGCATGTGCCCCACCCTGAGCTGTATCCCTGCTCCCTTTTATTTCTTCCTCTATCTTCTGACACTGAGGCCATCGATGGGAATTTGAGACCTTCCCCACTTCTTCCTTAGCCCCAGGACTGAGGTGGTTGGGCTCAAGGAGCCAACGGGACGCGGGATGATGGTAGTGATGTGGGGAGTGTGGCCCACCTTGAGTGCCTGGTTGAAGTTCTCCACCATCCCGATCCATTGGCCTGTCTGCTTGGCAAACTGGGCAGCCTGGACCTGCAGGGTCTTCACCTCATGGTCCAGTTTTCTCTGGTTCATGTAGGCCTGGGCCACACTAAGGTTGGAGGAGGGAGGAGGTCAGCTCATCATCCAGCAGGGGTGGTCTCTGGGACTAATATTCCCTTAAGGCAGTGAGAGGCCAGCCAGAAATCGGGGCAGGGGAAAACATGATTCTGGCTGTTCTGGAATTTGATGCAAATGAATACTAGTAGCACATGCAAATGAAGCTACTAGCTCCTGCCTCCACTCCCAGGATTCCCAGGAGAGCCAAGTAGGGAGCTGACTAGAAACATACCGTCTCCTATCCTCCAAAAGAGTTCCTGCAGCTGGGTGGGAGAAGGGGTTAACCTGGGAGGACATCCCTGAGGAAGAAGTTGGGAAGGGAAGGGGGTGTGGCAATGGTGGGAAAAGCTAGCAGCAGAGACAGCTGGCAGTGATTGGAAGCCCAGGGATCTGTACCAGAAGTTGGGAAGGAAAAGTGGGCCTCTCCCTGAATGTGGAGTGGAACGGGAGGGCAAAATCCCTCCCCAGGATCCCCAGGTCAAGAGAGGATATCCCAGGGGTGTCTTCTTGGCGCTGTCTCAGCCCTTCTACTTTCTCCCACGCTGATAAGCACGTTCTTGCTTTCTTCTCTCTCTCCCTTCTGCTCCAGGCAATCATTTTCCTTTCCCCATCAAAGCACAGGCTGCAGTAACTATTACTACCACAGGGCTGGTCTCCTCAATCCTCTGATGGTTTTTGCTCCTCTTTTTCCATAATTATTTTCCTTTATCAGCCCATGAATCTTTTACTTCCCACCACTAAGCTCTAGGTCAGGCAGGAGACTTGACATCCGGTGCCCCCACCCAATGGAATGTGAGGGAGTTGGAGGAGGCAAGGAGCTGAGGGGGCCAAGAGTGGGCAGGACACCTGACAAGGGCTGAAAGAGACTGAGCCTTTGTTTTCCTTTCTGGGGAATAAGAGGGAGCTGTGGGCAGCAACACAAAACCCTTTCTAATCTGGCTTTGGCTTAGCTGCCCTCTTAGCTGCAAGTGGGGTAGCCTGTAGCAAAAGGACAGAGAGAAACCTAGGCCAACCTCAGGAATGGTGGCACAGCAGGTGCCGGAGTGGGAGGGGGAAAGAAGGGAGCAAACCTTCCTCTTCTGTTTGGGATGCAACACTTAGTGTAGAGAGCCCCCAGGAAGCGCAGGGGCCCCAGCCACTGCCTTCCCTTCTCCCTCATCTCCCCTCACTCAGATGAGTAACACGATGACTCCAGCCCCTGCATAACTCCTTGAATGACTCAGTTTCTGGAATGGAACCAAGCTGTTCAACTTGCCCTGGGGCGGAAGGCACCATACTAGCTCCTTTCTTCCAACAGATATGACTGTCAAATCTTCATCTCTGCACTCTTCTGGGTCACCCGGGGTTAAGGACAAGACTCTTTGTTCCATCCTAAGTCTTTGGCTACTACTGGCGCTTTCATTTAGGATTGAGGAAGGGGTGGTCCCTGGGAGTCCGGAAGGCAGGCAACAGACAGCCTGGCTCTTCCTCAGGTCCTGGCACCCGTTCTGCCCTCATCCTCACCAGCTGTACCATCTCTTTCCTGCCAGCTGTTCCCCAGGCTTGCCAGAGGGTGGGAGGTGGAGGAAAGGGTGGTAAGCAGTGGTGAAGGAGGGTGCTCTGCCTCCTGCTGAAGTGACAGCTGGACTTGCAGGGGGAAGGGAGGTGGGCAGATGGCTTCAAGTTGCCAGTGTGCGGGAAGTTAGTGGGGAGGGGGAAATCGGGCTGCTTCTCTAACCACAACAGCTGCTCCGTCTTGACCCTCTGTTAAGGGTTGGGGCTGACTCAACCCTCTCTCCGCTGAGTTACACTGGGAGGTGGGGGCGGGACAGGGGAATGCATGGACCTTTCCAACCCTTCAGCCTGAAGGAGGTACACCGGCTCACTGCCCAAATTGGGTGGGTCGGGAGAAAACTGGCGTCGACGGAAAGAGGTTCATACCCCACGTTGAGGTGGTCCACTAAAGCTTCGGTCAGGCAGGTTGCTGCAGTAATAGCTTCTCGCCTTCTCTTCTCTGGGGAAAGAAAAAAGCACTGGAGTGGACACTTGGTTTCTTGAGGGATGGTACTAATGCTTTCCCACCCACTCGTTACTATTCTGTTAGCTCCCGGGACATCCAGTGGAACGCTAGAGCTGAAAAGACCTTGCAAAACAATCGAAACCTGTCTCAGTTTAGAGAGAGGAAACTGGTGCGGTACCCTAAGAGGGAAAGGGACTCGCTCAGGGACGCCAACGAGTGGCGGCAGCCAGCGCTGAGGACCCCTGACTCCCTTTCTCCAACCCGTGGCCGAAGCATGGCAACTCCGGCATTCCCAGCTCGGATTCAGGAGGAAAGCGCGCCACCTCCTTTAGGTGGTTTCAGGCCTCCTAAGATTCGCGCAGGAGCAGCTCGGGCGCCCCCAACCGGGGGCGTTCCTTCCCCCGGGAGAAGCTCTCCGACCAATAGCACCGCGTCCACGAGGGGCGGGGCCGGGGAACCCTACCCGGGGACAGCGCGCAGTGATTCCGGAAGAGCCGGCGCCTGATTCCCTTTTCTTCCGCACGCATTCCCTAGGACCGCGCGCCCTTCCCTGGGTCGGCCCAGTTACTCGAGGTCCGGGCTCCGTACTGAAGCTAGGCCGCGGCCGGGGAAAAATGGCCCCAAGACATTCGGCTCACCTTGGAGTTCCTTGCGCTCACTCTGCTTGGCCTGGTGCTCTTTGAGCAGGCGGGACAGCATGGTCGCGTCGGGCTGGGGGTTGGGCGCGACCAGGCTGCCGGAGGTGGAAGGCGCCCTGGTTCGCTCGGGATTCGGTCACGTGACCGACGTCACGTGACGTCAGGCCCGCCTCTGAGACGTGGAGTGTCTGGTAGTGAAGGTCTCGGGGAGGAAGGGAGGTAGAGGGTTGGCGCGGTCGAGGAGGTCTCTTATTGGGAGCTTGGTTTTTAGAGGGTGCTGGAAATTTTCTGTAGGGCTCATATTGCAGGAGCCAGTTTTTAACATACCCGGTGGCTCGCGATGTCTCGGGACGATTGTTGTTGCCAAGCCTGTGTCCATCAACGGCTCGGTTTTTGGGCAGCCGGGCCGCTCTGGGCTCATTGACATTCGTTTCCTTGCCTGGCCTTACCTCTTGGCAGTGTTGCCCGGTTCTCAGTTGGTTTCCAGCTCCCTCCCCCTAGAAGAGAATGCTTTTCTCTCTTTTCCAGCCGTCCCTCTTCTCCACCCCACCAGGTCCCTCAGTTTGGGTGATCACTGTAGACAAGCATTTTAGGCACTTCAGGCAGCCTTCTAGGGAGGTTTGATAATTTGGCAGGCCGTGTGTGGTAAACGTACAATTCCATTTGTGTCCTTTTGTGGTCAGAGAATGCTAACTCATTTAGGCATAGCAGAAGTATTAAGTGCCCCTGCCAAAGTAAAAGGTAAATTATACAATGCCTCTCTGAACTAAAGAAGAATGCTTCCTTGAGTAACTCCAACAGGAAAAATTATTAAGCATCATTAGCATATTGCTACAATGTTTCTTGGTACTTTTTTGTTTTTGTTTTTGAGATGCGGTCTTGCTTTGTTACCCAGGCTGGCCTTGAGCTCATGAGCCCCCTGCCTCGGTGTCCCCAGTGGCTGGGATTACAGGTGTGCACCAGTATGTCCAGCTTTTGCTGCATCATGCACTAGCTTGCTGAGTGACCGAGAGGCGATTTGCTCACCCACCCTGAATTTTAGTTTTCTTTGGTTTTAGTAAAATAGGGAGATGGGATTTACTCAGTGGTTGGTAATCCTGGCAGAACTTTCAAACATGCTTTGATTTCAGATTTGTTAAATATATTCTCTGAGGTGTGGAGTCCAGACATCAGTATTTTATTTATTATCTATTTATTTATTTACATAAGGTCTTACTCTCTAGTCCAGGCTGGTCCTAAATTTGCTGTGTAGCATTGGTTGGCCTCGAAAACACGGCAGTCCTCCTGCATCAACCTCTCAAGTGTTGGGGTTACGGCCTATGCCTAGGCCTGGTTTATATGGTGCTGGGGGATCAAAATCAGGGCCTTGCACTTGCTAGGCAAGTGCTCCAACCTCTGTGCTATTCCTCTAGCCCAGTCAGTATTTTTTTCTTTTCTTTCTTTTTTTTTTTTGAGACAAGGTTTTGCTCCATAGTCCAGGCTGATCCTGAACTCACTATGGAGCTCAGACTGGCCTTGAACTCAGGACAGTCTGCCTGCCTCTGGCTCCTGAGTGCTGGGACTACAGGTGTGCACCACCACGCCCAGCTTCATGTGGTGCTGGGTAATCAAACCCAGGGTCTTGTGCTTGCAAGGCCAGTGCTTTAACCACTGTGACATTTTTCTAGCCCACCAATCAGTATTTTTTAAAAAGCTGCTTACAAGTGATTCTAGTGTGCATCCCTGGGGGAAATAACTGGACTAAACCATATCTAAGACTGTTTCCCACTTTAACCTTTACTCATTTTGTGATTCACTGGCATAGTTGAAATTGACTTCATTATATCTACTATTAGGGGAGGAGAACTAGTTGTTGATTTAGAATAATATTCTCAGGGCTGGAGGAATGGCACAGCAGTTAAGGAGCTTGCTTTTAAAGCACGAGGCCCTGAGTTCAATTCTTCAGCACCACATAGAGCCAGGCATGGTGGCCCACACCTGTAATCTCAGCACTCGGGAGGCTGAGGCAAGAGAATTGCCACAAGTCCAAAGCTAGCCTGCTCCATAGTGAGTGCAGGACCCGCCTGAGCTACAGAGCAAGACTCTGTCTCAAAATAAATAAATAAATAAATAAATAAATAAATAAAATGAAAGTCTCAAAAAAATTCTCAAATTTTCTGAATAAGAACTGCGAACTACTGGGCTGAGGGTTAAAGCAGTTAAAGTGCTTGCCTAGCAAGCTCAAAGCCCTGAGTTTGGTTCCTCAGCACCGCGTAAGCTGGGTGCATTCGTTTTGAAGGCTGAGCCTGGAGGACTGCTGTGATTTCAGTGCCAGACTGGGCTACATAGTTCTGGACCAGCTTGGAATACAGAGCGAGACTATCTAAAGGAAAAAAAATGAAAATTACTGGTTGATTGATTTATTCATCTGTTTGTAGAATAGTATCCTAAATTCAGAGAGAGGTACAGCCATCAAAGCCTGAGTGAGAAGCAGCACATGAAATGGCTAAGTGGCATCCCAAATCAGAATTCATAAAACAATATTAAATGCCAATATAAACTTTTTTTGAGACAGGGTTTTGCTTTGTAGTTCAGGCTGGTCCTGAACTTGCTATGTAGCTAGGCAGGCCTTGAATTCATGGCAGTCCTCCTGCCTTAGCCTCAAAATTGCTGGAATTACAGCAACTGGTCCAGCTTACTAAACATTTTACATAGGGGCTAGAATATAGCTAAGCAGTGGAATACTTGCCTGGCATGTGTGAAGGCCTGGATCTGATCCCTAGGTACACTTATGCCTATATGAAAATGTGTATTTGCATAATATACGTATGCACATAAGTATACTATGAATACCATGTATATATTTCCCAGTGTTTCCTGAGCATGGACAGAAGGTCTAGTATTTTATGCTAGTTAATTCATTAGCAATCCTGTG
This sequence comes from Ctenodactylus gundi, assembly GCA_004027205.1. NCBI lineage: Eukaryota > Metazoa > Chordata > Mammalia > Rodentia > Ctenodactylidae > Ctenodactylus > Ctenodactylus gundi. The sequence goes on along the minus strand of PVKB01006093.1, from coordinate 60,280 downwards.
AAATATTACTGTCATAATTTGCAAAGGAAGAATCTGAAGCACACAGCGGTGAAGTAATAGAGCTTGTAAGTGGCAGAACTAAGATCCAAACACGGGTTGAGGCCGGAGCCCAAGTATCATCACTCTGTAGGGCTGGGCTCTGTCCTGCCGAACCTGAGAGATCTCACCAAGAGAGGCCAGAAAGCACGTTTCAGGGGTGCTCTATGTCCCCTCACTGTGCCCCACTAGCTTGTTGGGTGTGAGCCAGAGGGAATCCTGCCAGGGGATGAGTGTTTGGGATGAGCCTGTTCTCCAGAGAAGGTATGAGTGATAGTAGCGGGAAAAGTGAGAGCATCTCCGGGCAGCCTGGCCCAGTCCCTCCCCCCTCCTGCTTCCAAGGCAGTGAGCAAGCAAAACGGGCAGACTGGAAGATGCTGGTGCTTCACTCCAGGAGCCGTGGCACGTGAGTTGGCAGCTGAGGGACAGCGGTTGGCGGAAGTGCCAGCGAATGGTGACACGGAGCAAGTGAAACGGAGGGTGGGAGCTAGTGAGAGGGGTTGGTGCTGGGTGTTTCAGGGCTGAGTCTGGGATAAGAAAAGACTGAAGCTGAGCCAGGGCCAGTGGCACCTATAGGCCTGTATGCCTAGCACTCTGGGAGGGTAAAGCAGGAGGATCTCAAGTTCAAGTCCAGCCTGGGCAACTTAGTAAGACACTGTCTCAAAATCAAAAATAAAAAGGGACTGAGGATGAAGCTTAGTGCAGAGGCCTTGGGCTAGATCCCCAGCACAGTTAAAAAAGAAAAGGCTGACTTGGAGAATGTGAGGCCCATGCCACATTACCCTCTCACCCCTGGCACAACTGCCTGGCATTTTCACAATCAGTAGAGTCTGCCAGGAATCTGCAGACATCAGCTTGCCCTCCCCGGCCCCACCCACTGGCTGTTCCTTCGCCCTAGAGCTGGGCAGTGGCCATGGGTACCAGTATCTGGGAATCCTAGCTGATCTCCCCAGGGACGTCTATTTAGGGCCCTAGCTGCCTCCTCTCTGACCTCAGGTTTGCTGCAGTTGAAGCTCAGTTCTGACTGCCTTTGGTAGAAATGCACACGTTGGATTTTCATGCAAATCCAGAGACTCCTGAAATTGAAATCAACCTCTTTTCTGCCCATCTTTTTCTACAAATGCCACCCAGGTTATTTTCCCTTAAAATGAATGAATGCAATTCCAGGCTTCTTTCTCCATTCATTTCCCTATTCTTTCGAGGTCTCTCTCAGAGTTAGCTTTAATGAGCAGGTTCCAAAGTGCCTGGGCCGAGCAGTAGGCCAGAAGCTGCTGAGTTCTTAGGGGTTGGGTGAGGACTTCCGGAGACTTGGGGAGTGGAGAAAGCCTAACATACTAGGAAATCTGGCTGGGCTTCAAGAGAGGGGCCGTTGGTGGTGTGGCTGAGTTCCAAATGTTGGCTTGAAGCCAGGGCTCAAAGAAAAGGGCCCTCAACATGGTCTAAATGACTCCCTGTGGGAAGTGACCTCTCAGTCCTCTCCCTAAGATGCAAGGGTTTCTCTTGGATCCTCAAAGACCAGAGTGGTCAAGCCATTTCCCCATGGACCCCTTTCAATCACATTTGTGTACTTTCTCTTCCAGCCACTCCCACAGCCTGAGCTTTGGCTACAGCCAGAAAACAGAGGCAGCCAGAGGACTCCAGTGCTGGAGAGGTGGGTGGGGTGAGAACATCCCCCTTTTCTGTGAGTTGGGCTGGGAAGGCCTGACCCTGGGACATATCCTCCAGGACACAGTTGCCAGTTGAATGGAGGGAGAAGTTAACCCTTGAGTGTGAATTCTGGAAGTACTAGCTGTAAGCTAGAGACAGCAGATGGATCTGAGGCAGTAGATCTGGGGGAGCTGAAGAACAGGAATCCCAGATGGAACGAAGGTTTTGCAAAGGGGACAGGACTAAAGAAAGGCTTACGTGTTGCTCAGACAAGGGTCAAGCGGGGCCTGATGATGCAGGCCAGTCATTTGGCTGCTCTAGGAGGTTGAGGGTGGAAGAACATAAGTTCAATCTCACCCTGGGCAGTTTAGAGGTTTATCAAGACCCTGTCTCAAAATCTAAGATAAAAATGTGCTGGGACTGTATAATAGCTCAGTGTGAAGACTCTGAGTTCCATCTCCAATACCACCGGAAAAAAAAAAAAAAAAAAAACAAGCAACCAAACAAGAAAAACAGACAGGGGCCAAAGTCTTTGCTAGGTCTGGACATAGCTCAATTTTTAATTAGAAAAAAAAGTTTAGAAATAATTTTAGACTAAGAGAAAGTTGCAAAAATAGTGCATGAAGTCCTGTGTATTCTTCATTCAGCTTGTCCCATGGTGACCTTGTATGTGTGATATTAAGACAGGAAAGCCGACATTGGTACAATGCCGTGGACTAGCTCACAGGCCTTATTCTGTGTGTGTGTGTCTGTGTGTGTGTGTGTGGCCATGGCAGTCTTGTAGTCACCTTTTGTGCTCACTGCTCCCTACCTTGATCCTCTGACCGCCACCACTCTCTCTTTCACCTCCATGGTTTTTGTCTTTTTGAGAATGTTATATAAGTGGAATAATGCACTGCCAGCTTTTATTTTCTTTGCTGGGGAACCAAAGCCAGGACTCACATTGTAGGCAAGTGCTGTACCGCTGAACCATATCGTCAATCTAAATATTTACTTTGCTGTTTGTGTGGTTGTCTTTTTTGACAGGGTCTCAATAGGGAAGCCAGGTTGGCCTTGAACTTGCTATGTAGCCCAAGTTGGCCTTGAAATTACTTTTCTGCCTCAGTGTCTTGAGTGTTGGAATTGGAAGATGTATGCAACCACACCTGGGTGAACTGATTTTTGTGTGTGTGTGTGTGTGTGTGTGTGTGTGTGTGTGATACCAGGGATATAGCTCAGGACTTTTACACTGAGCTACAGATTATTTTTTGAGACAAGGACTTGCTAAGTCTCTAAACTGCCCAGGCTGGGCTTTAACTTAGAATCCTTCTGCTTCAGCCTCCTAAAGTGCTGGGAGTACAGGCCTGTGCCACTGGGTCTGGCTGGGCATTGGTGTCTATTTTAACTATTTTCCATGCTGCTTGACTCAAATATAAGAAATTTTCTGAGAGGTTATTATTGATTTTGGGGATTTTATCCAGGGCCTTTGCCCTGAGCCCTACCCACAGCCTTTACAATTTTTTTTTTCTGAGACAGTTTCTTGCTAAGTTGCCCACACTGGGCTCTGTAATCCTCCTGCCTCAGCCTCTCTGAGTGCTGAGATTACAGGTGTGTATCTGGCTGGGAGGGTTTTTTTTTAATGTTACACGCCCTCTACTCTTGTGGTCATTCTAGTTCCTTTACTTCCTTCCTCATCTATAATACACTCTCCCTGCCAACCTCTTGTCTCAGCTCTCCTTTATGAACAATCTTGTGTCTAAATTTATTAGGCTGGGCTAGTGCGCTTGTTGTCTCCTCCCTCCCGGCCTCACTATATTTAGCCAGGCTAATTTTGGGTGGCCAGTCTCTCCTTTTCTGCTCCTTCCTCCTATGGCTGGTGAGGTGACTTCGCAAACATTTGGACAGAAGAGGTCAGACGCAAAATCTTGGCATCCGATTTCAGCCTCGGATTTAGGAGAAGCCAGTGGAGTGGAGACGAGGCAGGAAGAAGCTGCAGGGCAGAGGGAAGGCAGCTGGGGCCCCAAGGCATGCTGACCCAGGCCAGAGTCAGGGGGCTTGGGTTCTACACGAATTTTGATATTCCACATTCACATATCAGCTCTTCTCTACGTTCTGAAATTCTGACAGAAAAAAGATGAAGAGGACACATCTGGGGCACGAGGAAAGCAGAAGCCTGGTCCCACCCCTGCTGTCAGCACGTGCGCTTATTCTGCCACCCGTTTATTTTTTGTTATTCTTTCATTAGCACGTGTTTGTGACATAATAACAATCAGCTCAAGAAACTGGTGCATTTATAAATCACATCTTGATCACTTTTACTTCCCCCCCAGGCCCCCTTTCCCGGTCTACAAAGTCTACCTCCCGACTTTCTTCCATCTCTCTTTGACTTTTCTTATGGTTTGGTTTTCACATATCAGAGAAACCCTGTAAGTATTTAACCCTCTGTGTCGGATTCATTTTGCTAAGCATAATGGTCTCAAAGGGCAGCATCTCCTTAGGGGTGTGTCACTGCCCTGGAGAGAACACCCAAAGGTAGGCCAAACCACCGTCCAATCCAAGTTAACCTGGCTGGGGTGGAGCTGTCCCAAGGCCAGCAGAAGGAGAACCCACCAGTTTGCTTGCTTTTTTTTTTTTCCTGCAAAGATGCACACTGAGCCAAGACGTAAGAGAGACAAAGGAAACACAGGGTTAGGTAGATAACATACTGGGGTTTATAAGAAAAGGAGAGAATCAAAAATACGAGAACATTTGAGGGACAGAGACGTTCATAAGATTGAGAAAAGCCTGAGAAATGTTCCAAGTATGTCCGAAACGTGAAGGGGGCGAAAACAGAATGTGGAATGAGACAGAACTAGGCAGAGAGAGAGAGAGAGAGGAGAGGCGGACCGCTGGATATAACCAAAACTAACGGTCAGAGGGAAGCAGGGAGCACGGGAGCCAGCGACGTCCCGGTTTTGCCAAATTGTTTCCTCTCCTAATACCCCCTTTCTGGACCGGAGTTATAAATAGCAGCGAGTTGGAAGATGTCCCGTGCCTTTCCTTCTATCCCACTCTCGGGGGAGTGGAGAGGAAGAGGGTCGGGCTCCTGGGTCCCCGGCAGAGAGCCTCTCGTGCCCCAACCCGCTCCGGCTCAAGCCCGGCCTGCTCCGGGGTGCGCGGGGACGGTGCGGCACCTGCATGCCCCCCGCCCTTCCACCCTTCCGCCCGCGCCGGGTTTCAGCCGCGGTCTGATTTCCTTCATCTCTGACCTCTGACCCCGAGCCTCCACCCCTCCCGCTAAAATCTCTCGTTCCCTCCTTTCACCCCGTCTCGGCGGTCCCGCATTCCGCCCTCCTCGCTCCCTCTGCATTACTCCTGCTGGCTGCGCGGCCGTCTCCGCTCCCAGCCGGGGCGCGCAGGCTCTGGGCGTGGGAAGCGCTTTGCTCCCCGGCGCCCGCCGGCGCGGGGCGGCTCGGCTCTGCGCCGCTCCTCCCAGGCGGTCCTTCGGCCTCGCCCTCCTCTCTTCCCCGGGCTCCCTGCACCGGCCCTCCTGCCTGCCCTGCCGCCCTGCCGGCTCCCCGGCGCCGTGTCCCCTCCGCGCGGAGCGGCCGGGCACAGGGCATCGGGCTGGGATCCTGCCCCGGCTCAGGGCTGCGCATCCTCCGGCGACGCGCGGCGTCTCCACCTGCCGCGGCGCGGGGCGGGGCCGGGGCGGGGCCGGGGCGGGGCGAGCGCGCGCGGACGCGGAGCTGGGCTGCGCGAGTCGTCCTAGCGGGAGCTGGCGCGGCCGAGCTGCCCGGGAGCGGGGTGGCGGGGCGGAAGACTGCCGGGACCCGCCGGGCTTCGGAAGCCGCGGGAACTCCCGTGTCCCGGAAGGGCACGCGCGCGGGGCAGGTCCCATGGCGCGGACTCGGCGTGGCGCTTCCTGGGGGGCTCCCGCGATGTGCTACTTTCTCGGCTCCTGGCTCGCCGGACTGCTCTTTTCACGGGCTGGCGCCTTCAACCTGGACGTGATGGGCGCCGTGCGCAAGGAGGGCGCGCCAGGCAGCCTCTTTGGCTTCTCTGTGGCCCTGCACAGGCAGCTGCAGCCCCGACCCGAGAGCTGGTGAGTCACCGCACGCGCCCGGAGCCCCTTATCCCGGCTAGACCCGCAGACGTCCCGCACCCCAACCCGGAGCTTTGCCTCGCCGGTCTCGGCCGCCCACCTCCCGGGACCCAGGATCTTTTCGGGGGCTGAGCTGGCTAGCCAGGCTCCTGTTGGGCAGGGAGCCATCTCCTGCCTCTCCCCCACTTCGCCCCAGGGCCCCGGCTCGCCGCCTTCTGCAGAGGGCCGGACCACCCTGGGAAGCATCCTGTCTTCTCCCCGGGCAGAAGGTGCCCGGAGCGGGACGTGGGGATTCCGGACACAGCTTCCTGCCGGGGCATCGCCGTGGGACGGAGGCAGAGCCGCAGGGTGCTAGGAGCCCGGGAAGAGCGCAGCTGCCACTTCTGTGCCTTGACAGCAGGAAAATTGGGAGAAGACTTGGGAGGGGCTGGCACCTGTAGTGGTGGTTTGCTGACCGACAATGGCAGCATACGGAGTCCCTTAGTAGTGGCAGTGGCGGCAGCGTGGCGGTAGCCGCGGCAGGAGTGAGGGAGGTCCAGGGAAGGTGCTGGCCAAGCTGCTCCCTTTCCGCCTTCGGAAGTTTCCCACCCCAAGAACCTCAGCAGTAGCGCCGGGACAGAGGCAATTCCAGCTCTCACAGGCCTGGAACCCTCCCAGGGAGGTGGCCCGGTGCGGGGTCCCGGCGGGGGCCGGCCTCCTGTATCCCTCGCTCTTGCTACATGTAAAAAGAGATAGGAAGAGGAGGAAAGCTTCTTGCCCTCTCCTTCCAGGAGTGATTCTCCTTCCGCTCCTCAGCCAGTGCCCAGAGCCACATTAAGTGTCCATTACTGGGATCAATGCTGTCCACCGGGACTGTCTCCTCCCTCCTGCTATTGGCCTGGGGGCAGACGGCAAGGACCAGAGCTTGTGCTCTGGGGGTTGGGGGAAGGAGGCCTGCTGACCCTAATCTTCTTCCGTTGTCCCTGTCACCTGAGAGCAGGGCTTGTGGGCTTGAGAACCTGGGGGATAGAAATGAACTGACAGCACCCTTCCCTAGCTGGCTACGCGTTCCCTCCCTTCTCCTCTCCCAATCTGCCAGAGCGAGCTCCAGGACTGGAGGCCTTTTTAGGACATGCTAAACTCTCTGAGCTATTTCCAGGCAAATTCTCAGTTATTTTTAATAGCTTGGTCTCTTGTCATATCTCCCTCCTCTCTGAAGGTGGCCCCTGATTCTGTCTCCCGGAGCCAAGCAGGGGTCGCTTCCCTAGGAGCCTGTCTCACCCAGTCTTTGCTCTGACAGGGGGTGCCCGGCCGCTGAGTGGCACTGTGAGGTCAGCCACCATGTCAGTTCTTAGCCTTTGAGCTGCAGGTCGTTTCCTTAGACCCCACGGATGGAAAGCCCTCTTTAGGTGTTTTCAGTCTAACCGCCAGGCGACCCGTTGGGCTCTGACGTTATTGCTTTGCTCTGTGGTTGTAGCCTGGGTTCATTCTTGCCACTGCAAATGGCACTGAACAATAGTATTACTTCATAGGGTTGTTTGGGGATGCAGAGGCTTTTTTTTTTTTTTTTTTTTTTTGAGACAGAGTCTTGCTCTGTAGCCCAGGCTGGTCCTGAACTCACTATGGAGCCCAGGCTGGCCTTGGACCCATGGCCATCCTCCTGTCTCAGTCTCCTGAGTTTTGGGATTACAGGTGTGCACCACCATGCCCAGTTTACATGGTGCTGGGGAATTGAACCCAGGGTCTGGTACTTAACTGTTGTGCCATTCTTCTGATCCTGAAGAGTTATTAAGATATGTAAAAACTCCTACATAATTCACAACCGATACCAAGTGACATGGAAGTATTTGTGTGGAGTGCTGCTATTCTTATATTGTGATTCACAGGGACAGAGAGCAGCTTTAGTGCCTTACGGCATCCTAGATCCGAAGGCTTGGCTAGAGGCTCCCTGGGCTGAGTCAGCGGTCCAGCCAAGCAGCCCTCCCGGAGGTCCACTCAGACTAGAGAGGCCAGCGAGGCTGGACTTGGGCTAGAGTTGTGGAGAGTAGAGAGGTGCAGACGCAGTGGGCTACTCCTTGTCTACACTTAGCAGTGTCCTCAGGGGGTCTGATTTCCCGCCAGCCCCCTTTTTCCCCTTTCTGCGGTGCCTGCACCTGTGGTTACTGTTTCGTTTGCAAGCCCAGAGTGTGCGGGGTAGGAGAGGAGAGTCTGAGGAGACTGCATGCAGGTGCCTTTGGCCCCGGACGAAGTGGCTGGCCTCTTCTCCACTGAGCGGGGCTGGGCTCTTCTGTGCACTCAGCTTCTTCCTCCGCTTGGGCCCTCCCTGCTTCCCTGCCTCCCTGCTCTTGGCCTCCGGGGGAGAAGCGAGCACTGGCATGCTGTCTTCTCAGGGTGCCTAGCTGTGAGCTGACCAGGGGCGTCCCTTGGTGCCCCTGCGAGGCCACGCAGGAGGCTTGCCACATCCTGACACTGCCTGTGGGACAAGTACACAGATAATAAGGTAGTCCCTGTCTCCAAGACATGCTCCTTTTGGGTTTGGAAGTAGGTGGCACTACCCGCTTGTCTGAAGGTTGGCATTTGTTTGCCCAGGAACTTGTCACTTGGATTCCTTTTGGGCTCAGAGCACCCACCTCTCCCCTGTTCCTCTGTCCTTCCTTTTCTCTGTCTGGAGTTGTCTCAGTTTCTTGAGGACAGGCCAGTTTTCAGGTGGAGTGACCAAGCAGTGGAGTCAGGTCACTGTGGATTTAACTTCCAGCATGGCTGCTTTGTGTCTATCTGTCTGTCTGTCTTTCCTTCTTTCTTTTTCTTTTTCTTTTTTTGTGAGACAGGGTCTCACTCTGTAGCCCAGGCTGGTTCTGAACTCAGTGGTGTAGCCCATGCTGGCCTTGGTCTCAGCACAATCTGCCTGCCTCAGCCTTCTGAGTGTTGGGATTATAGGCATGTACCACCACACCCAGCTTTATGTGGTGCTGAGGAATCGAATTCAACTCAGGTCCTTCCACTTGCAAGGCAAGAGCTTTAACTGCTGTGGAGTTCCCTGCTTTATGTCTTTTGATGAGTTTCCTTGTCTGGAAGACCAGAGAGGAATCCTTCCTCACAGGAGTACCGTGAAGGTCAAGTGGGATATTCACGTGGCTTGCCCTGCCTGGTACCTTGTCCTGAGTGGAGAGGGCTGAATGTGACTTTCTTGTATTTCTGGATCTAGCCCAAGGCCTGACTTGTAGTAAGGGCTGAATAAGTATTGCTTGTTTAACTCACCAATACTTGACACAGAGCTTGGCTTTTGACACGGTGTCAATAGATAGTTTTATTTTTTTTTTAATTTTTATTTTTCAAGACAGGGTCTTGCTAAATTGTCCAGGCTGGCTGAAAATTCCCAATTCTCCTGCCTCAGCCTTCCAAGTAGCTGGGATTACAGGTGTGTGCCACCACGCCCCACTCAATGATAGCGTCAGTAAATAAATGCTGATGTATTTTCTCTTCCTTGGCACTCCCCATCCCCCTTCTCTCTTTTGACACTGGCCCTGACATGAGATGACAGCTGCTTAGAGATGAGGAGGCATTGTAGGAAGGAGAATGGCTCTGTGCCCTCCCCTCACCCCATCAGACCTGGCTGCATGCCCCACCGATGCCCGTCTGTGATGTTGCCTGACAGTTTTGGGCATTACCCCCAGGAAGGGAGATGGGAGAAGAGAGTAGAGAGAGGCCTTGAAGTTTGTCCTGATGCCTCTGTCGAGTCTCTTCATCTGCAAAGACAGGACCCATCTAGCCAGCTGGGTGTCAGTCACTTCTCTTTCACTCCTTGCCTGGGGGTCAGCCCCAGGAGACCCAGGCTGCCTCCATTCCCAGCACAGGCCTCCCCTGGGGAAGATGCTTTGGCTATGATCATGGAAAATTGTCCTGCCAAGAAAGCTGTAGCTGGGAAAGAGGCTGAGGGGGAGCTAGGAGAGAGGACCCGGCGGGGACGGGGTAGGAGGGCGTTGGAGGAGAAGGAGGGATGGGGATGGGGGTTACGGATGTGGGGAGGAGAGAAGGAGTAGGATTGGAGACAGAATGAAAACCAGGTCTCTACTTCCATGCCAGTTGGAGTGGCTGGTAGAATCCTGGGCTGTCGAGCTGCTCGGTTGGTCTTTGTGGGGACCAAGATGGAAAGCAGCAGGCCCACATACAGCTTCTTGCCTGACCTCCAAGACTGGTCCCTGAGCCTGTGGTGGTGCCAGCCTGGCCTCTGTTCCTCTTGCTCCCAGCATTCCTGGCATTTCTGGCAGAGTTGCAAGTGGACCAGGGTTGGGAGGAGGGCAGAGTCTGGGGATAGGGCCAAGCAGGGCGTAGGAAGGCCTGGTCACGAACAGGTGCCGGAAATTGGTGCTTCTTTCAAACCAGAAGTGCTGGCTAGGCCACGCTGGTTGATGCGTTTGTGTATTTGTATGTGTCTATTGTGCATGTGGGTCCTTCATTTAGAGAGTCTGCACATACGTATTATGAGTGCATGGCCATCTGTAGTGATTTGTCCTTGCTAGACTTTGAGAAAAATGATTTTTCTCCCTTCTCTTTTATCCTCGAACACTGATTGGGCCTGAGTGGCACTGGGGAGGGTGGAGCACTCTGATCTCTCACTCTGGCCTCTGCTCCATTGTGCAGGTTGCTGGTAGGGGCACCCCAGGCCCTGGCTCTTCCTGGACAGCAGGCAAATCGCACCGGGGGCCTATTTGCTTGTCCTGTGAGCTCGGATGAGGCCGACTGCTACCGAGTGGACATTGATGGGGGAGGTGAGGCCCTAAGGGTAAGGGAGGGGAAGCGTTGGAAGGAGGGGAGGAGGGCTTGGCTTCCTCATTCCTCCTCTGATCCCCAGTGTCTTGTCTCCAGCTGATGTGCACAAGGAGAGCAAGGAAAACCAGTGGCTGGGAGTCAGTGTTCGGAGCCAGGGCCCAGGGGGCAAGATTGTTGTGAGTCAATGCAGCACACGATTCTTAAGACTCATGAAAAGATGATGGTGGTGGTGGTGGTGTGCGTGTGTGGTGTGCGTGCACATGTGCAGGTGTGCTTATGGTATACGAATTGGCAGCATGGTGTGACACCCAGGACCGCTGGGAGATACAAAAAAAAGTATGACATGGTCCCTATTCTTACAAAATTGACAACGCCTAAGTTTTCATCCATCCTTCTGTCTGTCAAACTCTTGTTTATTTATTTATTTACTTTGAGATGGGATCTCTGTAGTTCAGCCTGCTCCTGTGCTCAGTACGGCTGTCCTTGAACACACAGCAATCCTCCTGCCTCAGCCTCCCACGTGCTGGGATTACGGGCATGTGCCACCATGCTGCTGAGGAGTCGAACCCAGGGCCTTGTAAAGATGGGAGAAGAGCCAGTCCTGGCAAACAGTGGCAGAGATTCTCATTCTCTTCTTCTGAATCTCTCACTAATGCACAATTACCAGTACAAGTTACTGTGGGGCCACGTACTTGTGTCAAGTGAGGATCTGCCATCCAGTCAGTAAGTCCAAAGGAGGAGTGAAGGGACTCCTGCTGGTGCTGAGATTTGAGTCAGGCTTTTTAAGAATTGGTAAGAGGTAGGCACCATGGTGCGTTACCTGTAATACCAGCTACTTGGGAAGCTGAGGCAGGAGGATTGCAATTTCAAGGCCAGCCTAGGCAATTTAGTGAAACAACATTTCAAAAATTTAAAAATTGGGGCTGGGGATGCAGTTCAGTGGTAGACTATTTGCTTAGCATGTGCCAGGCCCTAGGTTCAATCCCTAGCACTACCAAACCAAACCAAACCAAACCAAACCAAACCAAACAGAAGGCAAAGGTCCCAATACAGGACCAAGCTTAGCAGGGAGGCCATGTCTGGTGTACTGCCTTAGTCATGTAGGTGTCTAGGCAGAATGTGGATCAAAGACCTCTCCCTGCAAGGGCAAATAGGTGGGGGCAGATGAGCTACTGGCTATTGTAAGGACCCGCCTGGCACAGGCTGGGTGGTGGTGTTCGAGTGATGGCAACAGGAGTGTGTGTGTGTGTGTATGCATGCATGTGCCAAATGTGTGCCTGGGCAGGGTGCGGGTTCCTGGCATACAAAGAGGAAAGACCTTTTCTTTTCTCCTCCCACAGACCTGTGCACACCGATACGAGTCAAGGCAGCGAGTGGGCCAGATCCTGGAGACTCGGGATGTGATTGGTCGCTGTTTTGTGCTAAGCCAGGACCTGGCCATCCATGATGAGCTGGATGGTGGGGAGTGGAAGTTCTGTGAGGGGCGCCCCCAGGGCCACGAGCAGTTTGGGTTCTGCCAGCAGGGCACAGCTGCTGCCTTCTCCCCCGACAGCCACTACCTCCTCTTTGGGGCTCCAGGAACCTATAACTGGAAGGGTGAGTCACTGGTGAGGAGGGGAGAGGAGACCAAAACCTCCTTTTACCTCACAGATGAGATGGCGGGAAGCAGTGGCTAAGCATGGCCACGTGTTCACTGGCACACTGCCCTGGGGCACTGCCAGGCCTTCCATGCCCATCATGCTAGTGCAAACACGAGTGGGGTGCCCCCTGTCCTCTGCATGGCTGAGTGTTCCTCCACACGCTGGCACGAGCCCCCACACGCATGGCTGGGCTTGCCCGCCCAGCTGCGCTTGCACGCTCCGGCACCGCAGCCTACAGCTCATCACTGCCATTCCCGTCTCTGCACGCTGCCGCTGGCTGAGCTGCCTCTCGGTGAGTGTGATGCCAAGTCCAAGGGCCCCCGGATGCTTGGGCTAGGGAGAGGACGAGATGGGGCTGGGAAAGAGAGGAGGGGCTTCCCAACATGTCTGTCTCGCTCAGTGTCCCACCTGAGGGATGCGTCTTGCTCCCTGCCTGGGCACTAACAAGACTGTCCTTGCAGGCACGGCCAGGGTGGAGCTCTGTGCGCAGGGCCCAGTGGACCTGGCAGACGTGGACGACGGGCCCTACGAGGCGGGGGGCGAGAAGGAGCAGGACCCCCACCTCATCCCAGTCCCTGCCAACAGCTACTTTGGTAGGGTCCCTGCCTGAGCCACTCTAACGCTCTGCCCCTCTCTCTTGCCCCCCCTCCCTCCATGTACCCGCCCTTCCGTCTCTGTCTCTGATTCTGATGTCCTTGTCCCTCTCATTTCCTTCTCTACCTATTCCACTTTCTTTTCTTGGCATTTCTGTCTTCTCTGTCTCCTTACTCTGTGGTCCCTTCTCTGGATGTCCCTTCCCTGGTGTCTCCTCCCTACCTACCCCCAACAGGGTTGCTTTTTATGACCAACATTGATAGCTCAGACCCTGACCAGCTGGTGTATAAAACTTTGGACCCTGCTGACCGGCTCCCAGGACCAGCCGGAGACTTGGCCCTGAATAGCTACTTAGGTTTGTACGCCGTACCTCTTGGCCCTGGGCATGGCCCTGGCCTCCCCTCCTCCCCGGGGGACACCCTTTCCTGCCCTACCCACACAGCAGGCATCCAGGGATATTGGTGGTGGGCGCAGGTTGCAGAGAAGAGCTGGTTCAGTGGCCTGGCCTGAGAAGAGGAGGCCCCAAGGGAGATAGCCTTGGGGGGCTGTAAGCAAGGGGTCTTCAGGGAGGGAGATCCAGGTGGGTGGGAGGGACAGGGCCAGGGCTGTCCTGGGAAGGGAATTTGGACCTATGGAGGGACTTTCTCTGAGGGGAGGATTGTGGGTTTGTGCTGGAGAAAGGTCTAGCCTTGTTGTTAAGAGCCCCTGCTGCTCCCTCTCAGAGAAGGAGCAAATGAGGTTGGGAGACGTTGGGGCGAGGCGGGTCCTGTCCTGCTTCCGCTTGTTTCCCTCCTATCCATGTGAGAACTTCCTTTCCCTGTCAGTTTGGTGGGAGCGGGGCCAGAAAATGCACATTGGAAGGGGCTAGGGCCTGCGGGGTGTGTGGCTGAGAGGATCCCCGCCTCTCCCCTGCTTCCCCGGATTGGATATGGCTGGGGACTCTGGCCCGCTCTCTCCACTGTGCCCATCTCTCTGCTCAGTCACCTGGGTTTCTCTGTCATTGCCTCTGTCTCCCTTCCGCAGTCCTGAGGCTGACCTCATCACACTTACTGTGCCAAACTCGAGTCTCTGGGCCAGGCTGGTGTGAGAGGGCTGCCAGGCCCTGGGGAGGGAGGAGGGGGCTCAGCTGTGGTGGCAGTGTTGGGGCCACTCTGCCTTTGGCTACAGACCTGTTGGGATGGTGCAGTGTGGACTGGGTGTGGTGTAGGTGCCTCTGAGCCTGGGGGACACTCACCCGTGAGTCACCTCCTCATCTAGGTTTCTCCGTTGACTCTGGGAAGGGTCTGGTGCGTGCAGAGGAGCTGAGCTTTGTGGCAGGGGCCCCACGCGCTGACCACAGGGGTGCTGTGGTCATTCTACGTAAGGACAGTGCCAGTCGCCTGGTGCCAGAAGTTACACTCTCAGGGGAGCGCCTGGCTTCTGGCTTTGGCTACTCGCTGGCCGTGGCTGATCTCAACAATGATGGGTAAGAGGGGCCAACAGGAGTAGGTTAGGGGGAGGCTGGTGCGGGAGGTACATGTGGCCTTTCATCTCTTTCTCCTCAACCCATGGCCTGGGAGGACCCCCACTGACTGTCTCCTTCTCTTCATAGCTGGTCAGATCTGCTAGTGGGTGCCCCTTACTTCTTTGAGCGCCAAGAAGAGCTGGGTGGTGCTGTGTATGTGTACATGAACCAGGGTGGTCACTGGGCAGAGGTCTCTCCGCTCCGGCTCCATGGCTCCCCTGACTCCATGTTTGGGATTAGCCTGGCTGTCCTGGGAGACATCAACCAAGATGGCTTCCCAGGTATGAGTGGGAACAGGGGAGGAGGGATGTGGTGGAGGAGGGATGGGAAGCCCTTTAGAAGTTGTAGGGTGGTCTTCTGAGGGAATAGGAATAGAAGGAACCTGGCCTTACACCTGAATTTTGACATTATCTGTGACCTTGGGTGAGTTGACGTTTCAGAGTTAGCAATATCTGAAGGGAGTGGCTGAGGTTACTGAATATGATGTATGTGATGTGCTTAGATTTAGTGACTTCTCAGCCAAGTAGAAAACGTTGTGCAGTACTGAGTGAGGGAGGAAAATTGGGGCCTGGACCTTGCCCATCCTTTCCCTCAGCCTATGTGATGTCTTTTCCTTATGTCCCTCAGACGTTGCTGTGGGAGCCCCCTTTGATGGGGATGGGAAAGTCTTCATCTACCATGGGAGCAGCCTGGGAGTCGTCACCAAGCCTTCACAGGTAAGGGACTTCGTTGGGATGAGGGAATGGACATGGGTGAGTGAGAATCGTAGAGGCTGGGGTCAGAGGCCTGGGGAAGGTGGGGCTCTGAGAGACTGGCTGTTGGTCCGCAGGTGCTGGAGGGCGAGGCTGTGGGCATCAAGAGCTTTGGCTACTCCCTGTCGGGTGACCTTGATGTAGACAGGAACCATTACCCAGACCTGTTGGTGGGCTCCCTGGCTGACACTGCTGTGCTCTTTAGGTAAGTCCCTGCCTTTCCTTTGCTGTTCCTTCCCTGAGGCCATTAGCCCCTGCCTGTGACCCTGACCCCAGTGCAGTGCCAAGCTGAAGCTCATTCTCATGTGTCCCACACCCTGGACCTTCCCTGTGCCCACAGGGCCAGACCTGTCCTCCATGTCTCCCATGAGGTCGCCGTTGTCCCACAGTCCATTGACCTAGAGCAGCCCAATTGTGATGGCGGCCGCTCTGTCTGGTGAGTTGGGCTCTGAGGGGAGGACTGAGGAAGCTTCCAGGGCGCAGTGAACCCTACTTTTTCCCTCTCCCCAGTTTGGGGCTGGGGCTGGTCTATGGCAAGAGTGGGTTGGGTGGGGGCTGGAGCTTTGACCCATCAGCCTTGTTTGTCTCCGGTGCAACTCTCCCGTTCCCCTCACAGTGTGGACCTAAGGATCTGTTTCAACTACATTGCAGTCCCCAACAGCTATAATCCCTTTGTGGGTGAGTGTGGTCCCTCCCACTGTCACCTTGCTGGGCTCCCAGGGGGAGTCACTGCAGCGTGGAGGGGAGGGCACCTTGGAGACAGGAGTAGGTGGAGCAGTTTCCCAGCGCACTGGCTTCTTTCCCTTCCCGTATGTTACAGCCCTGGATTATGTGTTAGATGGGGACACCGACAGGAGGCTCCGGGGTCAGGTTCCCCGTGTGACCTTCCTGAGCCGTAGCCTGGATGACCCCAAGCATCAGTCCTCAGGCACTGTGTGGCTGAGGCACCAGAAGGAGCAAGTCTGTGGAGACACCATGTTCCAGCTTCAGGTGGGCCCTGGTCCCTGGCTGCTAAGCCCCACTCCCTTTGCACGTCTTGTCCTTGACTGCTCCCAGCTGCTTCTTCCCCGGCACGGTGGTGCCACTGCACTAGATTTTGGAGCCCTCCCCTGTCCCGCCTCACGACTGCCTCCTACCACATTCTGTACTCCACGGAGGTGGAGCTGGCCTATTCCACTGTCACATCTAGTCCTCAAAGCCCTCAATCCTGGCTGCATGTACTTCCCCACAGCAGTCTCTATCCTCCCCCTCACTCATTTCTCTGCCTCTGACCTTCATGTCCCTAAACTGTTTTCCAGCTTCAGAATGTGCTGTGGGTCTGCCTGGGGCTTTGGGTAGGTCTGGGGCCTGGGGTTCCAGTGAGGAACAGTCCTTCTCTCTCTTCTTAGGACAATGTCAAAGACAAGCTTCGGGCCATTGTGGTGACCCTGTCTTACAGTCTCCAGACACCTCGGCTCCGGCGACAGGCTCCAGGCCAGGGGCTGCCCCCCGTGCCTCCGATCCTCAATGCCTACCAGCCGAGCACCCAGCGGACAGAGGTCAGCATGGAGGAGGGCTGCCAGGGGCAGTGATTCTGGTTGCTTGCCCATGACAGCCACTCAGCTTGCAGATCTCTTCTACGGTGTTACTTCAGGGGTTCCTCGTATCACCAGGTGCTGTGACAAGTAGACACTAAGTTGTAAAATGCCCAAATGACCATGCGTGTCTATCCCAAGGTGGGTAGTGTGCCTCTACCTCCCGTAGTTGTTCAGTCCCAGCTGATGGGGTCTGCTGTCTTCAGTGGCTTCCACAGTCCTGAAGTTGCCTTCCACCCGTTCAGCCGGAAGTGGCAACACGAAGCTCCTTGCGTGGTTCTCAGGGCCCGCCCAGAGCAGGCCCTGTTCTGTTCTTCACTTTCCCAGTGCGCAATCTGGTGCGTGCAGTCAAATACAGGAAAATGTGGGCTGGCTGTGGACTAGCCTGCTCGTTTCTACCACAGCGTGGCCACACCCCCAACATTTTTTTAGCTTGCAGTGAGTAGATGACACAGCTGGTAACAACAGATCTGGAGTTATTTAATCTGTGATACTCTAATCCATTGTAAGGCTCAACGACATATCCAGCCCCTGCCTAGCCTTCTAGGAGTGACCCTCTCCTCAAATTTCTCCCCAGATCCACTTCCTAAAGCAAGGCTGTGGTGAAGACAAGATCTGTCAGAGCAACCTGCAGCTGGTCCGTGCCCGCTTTTGTACCCGGATTAGCGATACAGAGTTCCAGCCTCTGCCCCTGTGAGAGGGGTGGGGAGCACATGGTTTGGGGAGGGGAGGGTGAGAGCTCAAGGGTGGGAGGGGCATCCTCAGGAAGACCAGGCACAGGGCAAGGCTGAGCCTGCAGAGAGGGCAGAGGCTTTAGAGGACTTGCTAATGGTTTAGAAGATTGAAGCAAAGGTCAGAGGTGAAGCCACAGGGGTCCCATGGTGAGGAATGGTCCTTTCTTGTTGTAACAACAACTTTTTTTTTTTTTTTTTTGAGACGTGGTCTCACTCTGTAGCTCAGGCTGGTCCTGAACTCACTATGTAGCCCAGGCTGGCCTTGGACTCATAGCAGTCCTCATGCCTCCGCCTCTTGAATGCTGAGATTAGAGGTGCATGCCACCATGCCCAGCTTTTTGTGGTACTGGGGAATCAAACTCTTGGCCTTGAGTTTGCAAGGCAAGCACTGTAACCACTGTGCCATTCCTCCAGCCCCTTACATACATCTTATTGTTTAGTCTTCACAACTGTGTGAAGTGGGAATTATTAGTTCTGTTTTATAGATGGAGAACTAAGGCCTAGAGAGGTTAAGTTACTTGTCCAGAGTAACTGATAGAGCTGGGGTGAGCATGGAGGTCCCCTGACCCTTACTCATGCTTAGAAAGACTTGGGGAGCTGGTATGGAAGGAGAGACTTGGAATCTGGAGGCAGCAGTGTGTACTTGGGGCTGGGAAAGGGAGCCTGGGAGTGGAGAGGCAGAGGAAGGACTCAGATCTTAACAGCAAGTGGAATATGGCCTTCTAGGGATGTGGATGGGACGACGGCTCTGTTTGCGCTGAGTGGGCAGCCAGTCATTGCTCTGGAACTGATGGTCACCAACCTGCCTTCGGACCCAACCCAGCCCCAGGCTGATGGAGATGACGCCCATGAAGCCCAGCTCCTGGTCACCCTCCCTGCCTCGCTGCACTACTCAGGAGTCCGGGCCCTGGACCCTGCAGTGAGGACCTGGGTAGCATGGGGTGGGCCATGGGCTCCCGTAACCCCAGCTGACTGTGCTTTCTTCTTTACTCTAGGAGAAGCCGCTCTGCCTGTCCAATGAGAATGCCTCCCATGTCGAGTGTGAGCTGGGGAACCCTATGAAAAGAGGTGCCCAGGTTGGCGCGTTTGTCTTTGTCCCTTCTTAAGTGGTCCTTCCTTCAGCCTCAGTCCTCCCCTGACTCTCCTCTCCTTTCGTAATGGCCTAGGTTGCATTCTTCCTCATCCTCAGCACCTCTGGGATCACCATTGAGACCACGGAGCTGGAGGTGGAGCTGCTGTTGGCCACGTAAGCCTTTTGGGGCAAAGTATGGGAGATGCTGGGGCAGTTGGACGGGCCTCATCAACCCCACGGGGGTGCCTGCCTTGTGCCGGCTGCCCACTGTGCTCTTGCCCACATGCCAGGATCAGTGAGCAGAAGCTGCATCCAGTTTCTGCTCGAGCCCATGTCTTCATCGAGCTGCCACTGTCCATCGTGGGGTAAGCCTGCCCAAGTGGGTACCTTCTGGAGAGCCGGGTGTTGCCACTCCTGTAACATGTCCTGGGTGGTGCCGTGCCATACTCTTGTGACCACTCTGCCAGGCCCCAGACCTCCTTAGCGCCCGCTTTGACCTCTCCGTGCCAGGGTGGCCATACCCCAACAGCTGTTCTTCTCTGGCGTGGTGAGGGGCGAGAGCGCCATGCGGTCTGAACGTGATATAGGCAGCAAGGTCAAGTATGAAGTCACGGTAAGTGTCCCGGAATGGGGCTCTGCGCGGCTCCTTTCCCTCCTGGCATAGAGGAGAACGTGGGACACGTCCTCAGGCCTGGGGCTCTTCCCCAGCGTGGCAGCATGGCCGTTCAATGAGTTTGACGTTACTGTGCTGCCCTTGGACTCTGTGGGTAGATGTTTATACTGGGGCCTTGGCTGACCATTTCCTGGTCATCTTTGCCCTTCTCCTGCTGGGCTGGGGACTGGGAGAGCTCTGACAAGCTGCTGTGTTTGGGGACGGGACATGGGCAGGGTTGATGTCTTTCCTTAGCACTGTGCTCTAGCTTGCCAGGACCTCTCTCACACCTGCCCAGGCTGCCTCCATGTTTTCTTGGGTTTGCATAGGGGAGTATATAGCATAGACTCTGGTGTAGACCCGAAGTCTTTCTTGACTCTGTGCTCCCTGAAGCTCCTCTGCCGCATCCCCTCCGTCTCCATGACTTTGGTTAGGACCTGTGCAGAAAAGGAGCCTCCTTCATTTACATTGTCTTGTGCTTGCAGGTCTCTAACCAAGGCCAGTCACTCAACACCCTGGGCTCTGCCTTCCTCAACATCATGTGGCCCCATGAGATTGCCAATGGGAAGTGGCTGCTCTACCCCATGCGGGTGGAGCTGGAGGGCGGGCAGGGGCCCGGGCAGAAGGGGCTCTGTTATCCCAGGCCCAACATCCTCCACCTGGTGAGGCTTAGGCAGGGTAGGCAGGGTGAGACTTTGGGAGGGGTGCCATGGGCCTGGGGTAGTGGGTGTGGGTGGTGGGAGGTGCTGTAATTTCAGGATTGTTGCACTTGGAGGGCTACTCACTGGTCCATCCTTCCCCATATCCAGGATGTGGACAGCAGGGATAGGAGGCGGCGAGAGCTGGAGCAGCCAGAACAGCAGGCGCCTCGTGGGCAGCTTGAGCCTAGCACATCTTGGTGGCCGGTGTCCTATGCTGAGAAGAAGAGGAACATCACCCTGGTGAGGGCGATGCAAACATGGCATAGTGACAGTGGGTGTGTGTGGTGTGATAGACGATGCAACAGGACCACGGAGCTACAGGGTGGTGGTCATCTGGGGCAGGTGACCTGTCAAGGCGTGTGATAGCTAGGTGTGCTGATGGAGGCTTGTAATACCAGTACCCTCCGGGAGGATGGGGCAGGAGGATTGCAAGCACTACCCAGCCTGGGCAACTTAGTGACGTAGTGAGACCCTGTCTCAAAATAATAAAAAAAGAAAGGGAGTAGAAATACAGCGCAGTATGCACAGACCTCTGGGTTCAATGTCCAGTAACCTACAGAGAGAGAGAGAGAGAGAGAGAGAGAGAGAGAGAGAGAGAGAGAGAGAGACAGAGACAGACAGAGACAGAGAGAAGGCATGTGAGAAAGAGAGATTGGGGGGTGAAGGAGAAAGAAGAGAGAGAGGTGTCTCCTCCCTCCAAGACATAGGATAGTCAAACACCTGGGTGACCTGACAACAGAGTTGCTGGCACAGTCTGAGGGTGAGGTCCCTGCCCGGCAGCTGCAGGCCTCCTGCCGGCCTGTCTCTGAGCACTCAGCACTTGACCTCCATACAGCTCGTCAGTCAGCCAAGCCGTCATTTCTTACATTTACAGAAAACTTCACATTTTGTAGGGAATGGAATGAGGTTAGCCACCCTTAATGTCTTGGTTATTACAGTAAATTTAAAAAAGTTCTCGTAAGTAAAATTACAGTGCATTTCATGTAATTTATTAAATCTCCCCCTTTTGTGGAATTATGCTTCTCCCTCTTTGCACTTGTTTTGCATAGTTTTGCTCTGTGGCGGGTTTGTTAAACAAGTCAGCGCTGGGGCTGCTCGCTCCTTCTGGGGGACGTGTGGTCAGGTGGATGAGGGTTTTTGGCTTTGTTGTGGTGTTCGGGTGAAGCCCAGGCCTGGAAGGGAGCAGTAGAACCAAGGAGGGAATTTGCAGGGGACTGTGAGCAGCTGGGCCGGTTCTGGGGGAAGCCCCAATGTTGCCCACACTTCCTCTCTGGACTCATCCTCCCCACCTTCCTGGGGGCCTGTCCTGAGCCAAGCTAAAGAACTTAGGGTGAGCTGGGCGTAGGAGCGCATGCCCTTGGTGAGGCTGAGGCAGTAGGATTGTTGTGAGTTTGAGGCCAGCCTGGGCAAGACCCTGTCTCAAAGAGAGAGAGAGAGAGAGAGAGAGAGAGAGAGAGAGAGAGAGAGAGAGAGAGAGAGAGAGAGAGAGAGAGAGAGAACTTGGGATGATGGACTTGATTGATTGATTGTACCAAAGATGGAGCTTAGGACCTTCACATAGAGCTCTGTTCTCAGTCCATTTTTATTTTTGATTTTGAGACAGGGTCTTGCTAAGTTACTAGTTTGCCCAAGTTGGTCTCAAACTCATGATCCTCCTGTGTCAGCCTCACAGAATGCTGGGATTACAAACTTGTGCTACTGGGATTAGCCCTTTATTTTTCAGTTGATAAAAATTGTGTACAGTTATCATGTATAACATGATTTTTTTTTTTTGAGACAGGGTCTTGCTCTGTAGTTCAGACTGATCCAGAATTTACTATATAGCCCAGGCAGGCCTCAAACTCGTAGCAGTCCTCCTGCCTCAGCCTCCTGAGTGCTGGGATTACAGGTGTGCACTTCCATGCCCAGTTCATGTGGTTTTGGGGAATCAAACTCAGGGCCTTGTGCTTGCTAGGCAAGTGTTTTAACTGCTGAGTATGCCCTCAGTCCAACACGATGTTTTGAAAATGGCCAGATCCAGCTGATTAATATATACATTACCTTATGTTTTGTGGTCCAAACAGTTAAAATCTATTCTGTTAGTGATCTTGAAAAATATAATATTGTTACTAGCTACAGTTGCTGTGATGTACAATAATAGATCTCTTGAATTTATCTCTCCAGTCTGAGACCTGTACGTGTGGCCAGTGTCTCCCTGCCCTATCCCAGCTATGGAAACCTCTATTTCATTCTTAATTCTGTGAGCTCAGTTCATTCAGATTCCTCCTGGGGGTGAAATTATGTGGTATTTGTCTTTCTGTCCTGTCTTAGTTCATTTAACATAATATCAGAATTAGAGTTTTTCCTATAATTTCAGTGCTTGGGAGGTTGAGGCAGGATGATTGTGAGTTCAAGGCCACTTCAGTCTACCCAGAGAGTTCAAGGCTGACCTGGACTACACTACAAGGCCCTGTCTCAAAATAACACATCCTGCCCAACCATCCCCAAATTGGATTCTTTTACATGAAATTAAGGCAGGTGGTCTTGCTTTTAAACAAATTTACTGAGGTTCCTTGAATTGTTCAAAAGTGGCAAAATGAAGATGACTCAGAGAACTCACCTCCACTCCAAGACACCCTTCTGTCATGGACTGTGGCGTGATGAATGTAACGTATTTTTAAGCAAATGGATTATCATTGTTATTTTTGTGGAACTGGGGCTTACTCTACAGTATATCCTCAGCTCCCTTGTGTTGGTTATTTTAGCGTGGGTCTTGCTAAGTTGCTAAGTTGTCCAGGCTGGGCTTGAACTTGTGATTTTCCTCCCAGCCTCCCTAAGACACAGCCTAAGCTGGGACTGTGCCACTGGGCCCATGCCGCTGGGTCGAGCTTAGGCAAATGGATGATGAATGGTGAGTGGGCCAAATGGGTTTAGCTCTGGAGCAGGAACAGCCATCTCCAGGCAGCTCCAGAGGCAGCTTCCTCCATCTTCAGTAGATTTGGGGTTAGCCAAGGGTGTGGTTTTGCAGGCTACGAACTTGACTTCATATATCTGCTCCAACACTTGTTAACTTTGCCGGCTCTGTGATCAGAGGCAGGCTGGTCACCCTTTTCCTTTTGGGTCTCAATTTCCTACTTTGAAAAATTGTTTTAATAATATATACCTTGCAGGAGGCTGGAGTAAAAATGAGGTAAGTGCCTGGCAGGAAGTTGGTCCTCAGTGAGTGAGACTGTAATTTGGTGGTACAAGCATCGACTGGGGAGGATGCTCTGCCAGTCGCAGTGAGGCAAGAGTCTTCCGGTCCTCGTCTGTGCCTCTAATACATTTAAAAGCCAGGTAGCTCAGATTTGGGGCAGTCAGCCGTTTTGAGCCACAGGGTTTGGGAAGACTTGCAGGAGATGGGTTTGAGGTTGAATTAGGAAAGTAGGAGAGGTGGTAGGCTCAATGGGATGGGGCTGGGTGGCTCAGAGCCCTGCTTGCAATTGTCCCTAGGATTGTGACCGGGGCACAGCCAGCTGCTTGGTGTTCAGTTGCCCACTGTACAGTTTTGACCGTACGGCAGTGCTTCATGTCTGGGGCCGCCTATGGAACAGCACGTTTCTGGAGGTACGCTGACTTCTGGGAGCCTGGGGTGGGTTTCTTTCTCTGCAAAATCCTCCCAGGATCTACCTCTACCTCTTTCCTATCCAGATGCAGCACACACTTAGCCCAGGCCAGGCAGGAACATCCCGTGCATGGGGCACTGCTCCATTTATAATTGCAGGACTTGGGTGGGAGTCATGGGGCACTTAGAAGGAGGTCCCCCTCTGTACTGCTGTAGGAGTACTCAGATGTGAAGTCGCTGGAAGTGATTGTTCGAGCCAACATCACAGTGAGGTCTTCCATCAAGAACTTGCTTCTGAGAGATGATTCCACCGTGGTGAGCTACAGGACCGGGATTGGTGGGGGTGGGGACCTGGCCTCGGTCCTGCTCTTACTCTGCTGACCCCTTCTTCCTCAGATCCCAGTGATGGTGTACTTGGACCCCATGGCTGTGGTGGCAGAAGGGGTCCCCTGGTGGGTCATCCTCCTGGCAGTGCTGGCTGGGCTGCTGGTGCTGGCACTGCTGGTGCTACTCTTATGGAAGGTGAGGCTTAGGGGAGCAGTGGGGCCTGTGGGGACCACACTTCCTAGACATGTGGGCAGCCTCTTGTATTGCAGTTCTCCCACCCACCCACTCGTTCCTTGATGCAGCGAATCCATACTGAATTCTTACCCTATATCTACCAGGAGCTCTATTAGGCTCTGGACATTTCAAAGATAAGTTAGATACAGATCTTGTCCTTAGGGATTTTATAGTCCAGTGTGGGTGGTGAGCCTTGTAGTCAAGTACAAAGCAGATGTTGAGTTGAGAAAGTGGGAGTAGAGGGGAGGATTGAGAGAGTGTGATTCTGGAGCCAGGCCTTAGAGGAGGGGAGGTCATCAGGTCTGCATGTGATCAGACGGGTACAGGGGGTTAGAGCCCTCCTGAAGGACTGCAGAAGTAGGGACGTGTGGCAGGGAAGGCTGTAAAGGAAACTGGCCAGGAAGGCCCGCAAGCATGGAGAACCCCTTCCAGGGAGTTGCCTGCGGGGCTGAGCTCGCTCCATGTGGAACCATTCCCGTGAATCCTGTGGGCATCTCGGGGCCAACATGAGAGCACACACATGCACACCACAGTCCAGGGAGTCATACCTCTCCAGGGCTTCTCTTCCCTCCGCCACATGCCACATCCTTAGGGGTCTGTGGGCAATGCCATTCACACCGCCCCATCCAAGACTGATCACACACCGGGTACACCACCATGCAGTGTACACCATCAGTGGATTGGGCTCTGGGGTGCATCCTGGCTGTTGAGAGCGTGCCCAGGCTGAGAGACAGTTTCATGCACCTGGTCCCAGGCTGCCTGTCCTCTGCTCCCGGGGAGTAGGAGCGGGAACACGGGCCCCGCCGTCCTCAGTCTTCCTGCCCTCTGCTTCTTTTACCTGCTCCTCCTGCAATACCCCAGTGCGGCTTCTTCCATCGGGGCAGTCAGAGCTCTTCTTTCCCCGCCAACTACCACCGAGCTCATCTGGCCATGCAGCCCTCGGCCGTGGAAGTTGGGGGTCCAGGGACTGTGGGGTAACTGTTGAGTGTGTGCATGTGTGTGCATGTACGTGTGTGTGTGTGGGGGGAGTATGTACGTATGTGGGTGTCCATCCAGCTCGCAGCACTCAGGGCAGCAGGAATGCGTAAGCAGAGGAAGGGAATTTGCATGCAGGGGGTGAGAAGTCAGCAGAGGTGGGGAGTGATTAGAAGGTGCGATAACGGGGGTGAGTACCCCAGCCAGGGCATGCACAGGGGTGGTGGGCTGTGGAGCTGAGCGTGCGGCGGCGGGTACAGGGACGTTCCATGCACGTCTTTTCTCTGGGCCTGAGTGTGCAGAGGCGAATGTTCAAGGCAATGTGGTGCAGTCTGAGCACGTGGGATACTTGGGCAGTGTGAGGTGTGAGTAGCTGGGGGCACTTACCACAGCGGTCTGAACCGCTGCCACGGAGATGGGGTAGGAAGGCGCTAATGTGATAAACAAGAGGGTCTTGCCGAGAGGCTGCTGCTCCGTATACGAGCACACAGGACGTACAGGATATACGTGGGCTTGTGGACGTCGCTTCAACTGGGGTCTAAGACGCTACTTTCTTTCTCAGGTCTTGTTTTATGTTTTGGCCTATTTTTTTTTTTTTTTGAGACATGGTCTTGCTCCATAGCCCAGGCTGGTCCCGAACTCACTGTGTAGCCCAGGCTGGCCTTGGACTCATGCCTGTCCTCCTTCCTCAGCCTCCCAAGTGCTGAGATTACAGGTGTGCTCCACCATGGCTGTCTTTATGTGGTGCTGGGGAATTGAACTCAGGGCCTGAGCTTGCAGAGCAAGTGCTTTAACCACTGTGCCATTCCACCAGCCCCCCTGTTATGTCTTTTAAGAAGGTAAGGTGGGTGGGAACCTTGGGCATTTATCTTTAAGCCTTTCTTTCAGGGGCCAAGGGAGATTTCCTTGGTGTCCCATATGTTGGGGCTCCCTCGTGTTCTTCCTCTGTGAGAACCTGGGCCCTGGCACTGAAGGTGGCATCTGGATTCTGACTGTGACACTAAGTGCTGGCCGACTGGGCTCTGCTTCAGCTGGTTCTTTCTGTCTCAGGGATGGTGAGAGCAGGATGCCAGACTGAGCTGGGTGTCTGCTCCAGGACCTCAGCCTGGTTGATGCCCCATAGTCTAACTTGGTGTCACTACAGATGGGATTCTTCAAGCGAGCAAAGCACCCTGAGGCCACCGTGCCCCAGTACCACGCAGTGAAGATCCCCCGGGAAGATCGACAGCAGTTCAAGGAGGAGAAGACGGGCACCATCCTGAGGAGCAACTGGGGCAGCCCCCGGCGGGAGGCCCCTGATGCTCACCCCATCCTGGCTGTGGACGGGCACCCTGATGGGCACCCTGGGCCGGGCACTGCCTGACTCCTTTCTCCCAGCTTGGTCTGTGGGTCCTTCCACTCCTTTCTGAGATAGTTCCTTGGGACAAAGAGGGTGGGTTGCTGGCATCACATTAAGATTTGGCAGGATCTGCTTCCTCACGGCCCTTTCCCATCCGTGAGAACCCAACCCCGCCTTAAAATGCTGTGAGACAAGAAGGGGTAACCGAGGGGTGGGCCCGTGGGGCAGGGGGAGATGGGCAGGGCTGTCCCGATGCAGGGAGCGGGAGGGGCGGTAACTCCTCCCTCCCACTCACTGTGTAACCTGCCTCCCCCACCTGCCTTAGCCAGAGCGTCTGGGAGGACATTGTGTCGCTGACTCAGGGGCTCCTTCCTCCCTAGTCTCCCTCTCCTCTGACCTTAGTCTACTGTATCAATCTAGCAGATTTTTTTCTATTTATTAAAAAATATTTGAGGACAAAACCTCTGGCGTCTTTCCTGAATGCTGGTCCTTCACCCCCCATGTCCCTGGTTCTTTGTGGCAACTCCCAGCTCAGGACAAGGTGGTTGTGGACAGGAGGCTAAGGTGGTGGTAGGGTTTGGATTGGGATGTCCCCCGAAAGCCTCGTGTATTTGGATGGAGCGGGGACCTATGAAACTGTGCAGTGAGGAGGTGGGGCCTGGCTGGAAGCGGGAGGTGCTTAGGGCCTGACCTGGAGGGTTATGGCAAGTTATTGGGATTTGGGGGCCACCAGGGCCAGAGCTTTCAGGTGTGTTACTGACTTGTGGACTGGGGAGTGAGCGTGGGGCACCTACCCTGAGTATGGGCTGTCCCACTGGCAGCTTGAAGCAATTAAAGGGAGGAAGAGCAAATATTGGTACAGCTTCTTCCTGGGACAGCTCTGGCCTTGCTGGGGTCTCCAGACTTGGACTGTCCCTCCCTCTCCCTCACTGGGCTTTCTGCCTGCCATGCCATGAGGAGCTCTTCTCCCTGGCCTCCGCCATGTGCTTCCACTGTTGCTGGCCGCCCATGAATGGACAGACTGCGGCTATGAGCTACTATAAATCTTTCCTCCCTTAATTTGTGAATGTTGGGTGTTCTGTCCCAGCAACAAGTAAGTAACTAAGACAGGTGGTCTGGTGGGGATGTTTGTACCATGACTTTTATGACCACTTCCAAGGGGTACAGGGGCATAGTCCCAGGAGGCTGGGGGAATCTTGCCCTGGGGCCCAGGGAGAGGTGTGGGTGCTTTCCTAGGAGGTGGGCTAAGTCCAGAAATTTGCAGTTAAGGGTATGACAGTGTGTTATTGTTTCCTCCTTTGGGTCAGAGGAGGAATAGAGCTTTTTTTTTCCCAAGTGAGGAAGGATGAGAGCTCTAGATTGCTCCTGGTGGACGCTGGGGGCAGGGGGTGGGGGCGGGAGGGGAATCTAGGAGGTAGCAGGAACTCTTGTTCTTTGCTAGGTCCCCCTGGGGAGGTGGGCTTGGCTGGTGGGTGGCTTGTTTTGACGGGAGGTGCGGGAGGGAGGAGCGGCCGCTGTGCAGGCTCTGGGAGGCTCACTTCACAGCCTTCCCCATGATGTGCGGCCCCACAGGTAACCACTTAAAGGGCGGGGGCTGCCGTTCCATTTGGACGTCAGAGAACTGGGCGTTCTCAAGATCCTTCCAGGTTTCTCGGGTGAGGTAGCAGCCGTCTCCAATGTGTCTCCAGGTGGGCTCCAAAACTTGCTGCCACATCAAGGCCCTGCTTCCTCGAGGCTCGGCCACATGCTCCCAGAAGAACAGCACTCCTCCCTGGAGGAGGAGAGGTCACTGTCACCTGTCTGCTCCACCCTGCTCCTTTCTTCTGACCTCACCTCCTGCCCTCCACGCCAGCACGTCAGACCTCTTGGTGCAGTGAGACTACTGGTCTGTGAGTTTGCAGAGCAAGCCGTCCTGATCCTGACATTTCCACATCTGCTGCGCCTACCCTCCGTCAGGTGCATACAAAGAGCCCCATCCGGTGGGGAGGACGGCAAGATAAACGTAGCAGGTGACCAGAAAGACTGCACCGCGGGCTGACATAGGGAAACTGAGCCACAGAAGCAGAGGGCTTGTTGTATACAGGGGTGTGCCTAGACCTCGCTCCTGTGTATCCCCCCTTGCCTCCTGGGCATCGTGAACATCCCAGGGACCCAAACTGATCCAACAGAGGCCTGCGTTCTTCCAGCTCTGCTCCCCCTGCTGTGTTTTCCTTGGTGACTCACACCTATGCTGTGAATTGTCAGCGACAGGCTGGTGATGTCCAGATCTCCAGCTCAAGCCTGTATCTTTTTCTGCTTCTTAATCTGGACTTGCCCAGGTCGGCTTGGCTTCTCTGAGACCCAGCAAGGACCTTTCACACCAGCAGATGTCACTAGCGCCCACTCTCCCTTCAGCTGCTCTAGCCGCTTTTCACAACCCCATTCAAAATCTCTTGGGATCCCAGTGTCCTAAGCTTCCTATTAGAGCACTGTTCCTTTCCCCACCCGCCTCCGCAGCCTGCTTCAGCCTCCGGATTTTTCCTTAGGTGTTCTCTCCGGCTTTCCTGCCCCCCGTGCTAGGTGACTCTCCTGGTCCTGTCTCCTATTCAGCAGCAGGTGGAGGTGGGGGTGTAGCTCAGATTCCCCCTGCAGGGACCCTGGACTCTGGGGTGTCCCATGCCCGTCCCCGTCTGCTCACCGGCCTCAGCACTCTGTGGACCTCCTGAAGGACCTTCCTCACGCTCTGCACAGAGCACAGCACCAGCGTGCAGACCACCACGTCCATGGAGCCGTCGGCCACCTGCTTCATGTCCTCCCCGGCAGCCACGATAAACTGCTCGTACTGGAGGTGCCTGTTCTCAGCCATACTCTTTTTCAAGAATTTCTCAAAGTTGGGGTTTGGGTCCAGGCAGGTAACCCTGCAGCCCAGTGGGTAGAACTGGAAGTTGGCACCAGTGCCGCAGCCCAGCTCTAGCAGGGACACCTTCCCAGAAGCTCCCATCATCTCCTTTATATGGCCGAAGAGCTCCCGCTTCTTACCCTCCATCTTGCGGTTGGCCTTGGCAGCCAGGGTGGCCATCAGGTAGGGGAACCATCTTTTGCACAGGGGCTGCCATAAGCCCAGCAGAGCCATCAGGTGCAGGGGCAGAGTCAGGAGCAGCACCAGCAGCTGCAGGAGCCGGACCAGGATGGCCATGGCGCCGGCTCCCGGCGGGGCGGCACTGCGGCTGGAGTTCTGGGCCTTTCTCTCCACCCAGTCGCTGCAGACCCGAGTTTCTCTTCCTGCTGTTGAACTTGGCTCCTGGGATCCTGCGCTCCTGCTCGCTAACTTTCTTTTTATAAGACAGAGCGGTCGCGTGCCAGCCTGCACGGGTCGCTCAGCCCCACAGGCTTCCCAAGTTTTCTGTGGGTCCGAGGCACAGGTGCTACCCAGCTGAGAGGGTGGGAGATGCTGGCTCCCCTCGGAGCAGGTGGGGACAGACCCAGCGAGCGTCTCGGATCTCAGGCCCTGGAGCCCGCTGTGGAGATGGCTGACTCACGGGGCGGGGCTGGTCTTTGCTCAGGCTACGCAGGCTGGGGATTCTGGTTGGTTCCTGGAGCACACCCCCTGGACTTTGTGAGTCATAACACGCTTTGCCCGGGACAGAGGCCAGACAGAGGGACTAGGTTCGATTGCTTATAAGGAGGGAGGTTACTAGTCAAAAGAAAGATATTTTCTGAGCTAATTGGGTTTGTTATCAAACTAAAATCCTCAAAACTCAAGAAATAGGAGACAAAAGAAGAGAGAGACAGAATTGAGAAGATTTAGACTTGGGTTCTAATCGTAGCCCCGCTACTAATATGTGCTCCTTTGGCCAAGTTCTTGTTTATTTATATGCTTGGGTTTCAACTTTTCACATGGGAAGCAAAGAGGCTGGAGGTCCTCGCACAGTGTCCAAGGTCCGCTCCTGCTCCTAAGCTGGTGTGGTCTGAGGAGAGTAGGGTAAGCAATGAAAGAATCCAGTGGCTCTGGGTGTCCTCATGTCCCCTTGGAGACCTGTGGCACAGTCCAGGACAGCACCTCTATGGCTTCAGGACAGGCCGGAGGTCACCACCCAGACAGGGAGGTCTCAGAGGTCAGATTCTGGGTCAAGCGTCTTAGCAAGAAGTACCCAGGGATTCCTGGCTTTTCGTTTGCCTGAAGGCTGCCTCAGCGTCAGGGCAGCAGCTACCTGAAGACTGCACCGACTGCTTAGTGGCAGGAGAGAGTTATTTTAAAGTTACGTTCATGTAGATACTGAACAGTTGGCAAATTTATTCCTAGTTATGCTACTTCCTTTTGGGGATTCTAATTGTCATGTGCATATGTCTCATAATTTTTGATTTTTTTGCCATTTTATTTATTTACATATCCCATAATGATCATTTTTACTTTCCTGTCCCCCCCCACATCCCATTTCCCGCTCCACAAAGTCTACCTTCTCACTTTCTTCCATCTTCTTTCCTTTCTTTATGTTTTATTTTTCACATTAGAGAAATCATATGCTATTTAACCTGTGTCTGATTCCTTTCAACTAATCATAATGGTCTCAAAGTGTACCCATTTTCCTACAAATGAGTCACATTTGTCTGTATGGCGGAGTAGTATATTCCATTGTGTAAACATACCACATCTTCGTTATCTATTCACCTGTCGATAGACATATTGGCTGCTTCCAACATTTCTTCTGTGTGCCATCGTCTGTTCAGTCATGTATTATTCAATCTCCATGTGTTTGTATAGTTTCTGTAGCCTCTTTTGCTGTTAATTTCTAGTTTTATTCCACTATGATCTGAAACTTGGCAGGGAAGATTTGAATTCTTTTGTATTTATTTAAGCATGTCTTGTGTCCAAAGATATGGTCTGTTTTCCAAAAAGCTCCACGTGTGGCTTGAAAATGATGTATTCTATTGGGTGTTGGATAGAACACTGTTGATATCTGTTAAGTCCATTTGTTCCATAGTGTGATTGAGCTCTGATGTGTCTTTGTTGATTTTTGGTCCAGTTGACCTATTTGTGAAAGTCTTGGGTTGGTCCCCTAGTGTGATCACATTGGGGTCTTTTTGACATTTCGTGTCTAATAGGTTTTTTAAAAAATGTATTTAGGTCTTGTGATCTGTTGTGGGTTGAAATCTGCTTGTCCGAGAACAGAATAGCTACTACTGTTTTATGGCTCCAGTAGCATGCAGTATTATTTTCCTTCCTTTTACCTTCTGTCTGTGTGCTTCTTTATGGGTATCGGTGTAGTCTGTGTCTTGCAGACAACAAATGGTTGTGTTTTTTCCCCCGTTTTATTGATACGTATAAATGCAAAATTTAAGGTTTACAATGAAGTTGAGCATTTTGTGCACGTACGGATCTTGTCAGGGTGACAAGGATTTTTCTACTTTCCTTTTGCCCCTCACCCTCCCCACCCCTCCCTCCCTCCCCACCCGACTCCCCTGTTTCACTTTGTTTTTTGTTTTAAGTTCCCTGATATAGTTGTGATCTGGGTCTCTCATATCAGAGAGACCATTCGATGTTTCACCTTCTTCAGACTCACTTCACTAAGCATGATGTTCTCAAGCTTCTTCCATTTGCCTGCAAAAGCCTCTATGCGGTTGGACTTTATAGATGCATAGTATTCCATTGTCTATAAATACCACAGTTTGTGTATCCATTGGTCTGTTGATGGGTATTTTGGTGACTGCCTTATTTTAGCTATTGTTAGTTGTGCTGCCATGAACATGGGTATACATATATCTCTGCTATGTGTTGTTTTGGCCTCTTTTGGATATATTCCCAGGAGGGGTGTCACTGGATCGAAGGGGACCTTTATTTCTCGTCTTTTGAGAGCTCTCCATACTGCTTTCCAAAGGGGTTGTACAAATTTACATTCCCACCAGCAGTGCAGGAGGGTTCCTTTCTCCCCGCAGCCTCGCCAGCTTTGATTATTATTTGACTTGTTGATATAGTCCATTCTCACTGGGGTGAGATGGTATCTTAGTGTTGTTTTGATTTGCACCTCTCTTATGGCTAGAGATGTTGAACATCTTTTCATGTATCTATTGGCCATTTGTACTTCTTCATGAGTGAACTGCCTCTTCATTTCATTTGCCCACTTTTCAATAGGACCCTTTATTTTGATAGGCTTACTTTTCTTCAGCTATCCGTATATTCTGGTTATGAGCTTCCTATCTGAGCTGTTGGTGGCAAATATTTTTTCCCCAGTCTGTTGGTTCTCTTTTTACATTGTTGATAGTTTCCTTTGCTGTGCAGAAGCTTTTTAATTTGACAAGATCCCATTTGTTAATCATGGTGATAATTTCTTTTGCTCTTGGTGTCTTGTTGAGGAAGTATTTGCTTACCCCTATGCCTTTTAGATATTTGCCTAATTTGTCTTCTAGGAGGCTCAGTGTTTCACTTTTAATGTCTAGGTCTTTGATCCACTTTGAGTTGATTTTGGTGCATGGTGATAGGTGTGTGACTAGATTCATTCTTCTGCATGTGGATGTCCAGTTTTCCCATCACCATTTGTTGAACAGGCTGTCCTTTTTCCACTGTAGGCATTTGGCCCCTTTGTCAAAGATTAAGTAATTGAGGGTATTTGGGTTTGTCTCTGCATCTTCAATTCTGTTCCACTGGTCTATCTGTCTATTTTTGTGCCAGTACTATATTGTTTTTACAACTATTGCTTTATAGTACAGCCCGATGTCTGGAACTGTAATGCCTCCTGCCTTGGACTTGTTGCTCAGGATTGCTTTGGCTATTCTTGGTCTCTTTTGGTTCCATATGAATTTAAGAATTATTGTTTCAAGTTCTTTGAAGAAATTTGTAGTTATTTCTATATGAATTGCATTGAATCTATATATCATTTTTGGTTATATAGTCATTTTGACTATATTTATTTTGCCTATCCAAGAGCAGGGGATGCCTTTTCATTTTCTAATGTCTCCTATAACTTCTTTCTTCAATGTAATGTAGTTTTCTTTATACAAGTCCTTCACTTCCTTGGTTAGGTATACTCCTAGGTATTTAATTTTTTGCTGAGCTATTGAGAACGGAATTGTTTTTCTGAGTTCTTGCTCAATAAATTCATTGTTAGTGTAGAGAAAAAGCTATTGATTTTTTAGTGTTAATTTTGTAGCCTGTGACTTGGCTAAATCTTTTTATTATTTCCAGGAGTTTCGTACTGGAGTTTTGGGGATCTTTTATATATATAATCATATCATCTGCAAATAAGGGAAGTTTGACCTCCTCCTTTCCAACGCAGATTCCCTTTATTTCATTTTCTCGTCGGATTGGTATGGCAAGTGTTTCAAGGACTATGTTGAATAAGAGTGGTGAGAGTGGGCAGCCTTGTCTTATTCCTGGTTTGAGAGGGAACGATTTCAATTTTTCTCCATTTACTATGATATTTGCAGTAGGCTTGGCATATATGGCTTCTATGAGTTTTAGGTAGGGCCCTTCTATATGTGTTTTGTTTTTTTCATCCAATCTCCCATTCTGTGTCTTTTGACCGGTGAGTTAAGACTATTAGCATTGATAGTATTGATAGCAATTATTGTAAGATTGTCACTGAATCTTGCCATCGTCTTATTTTGCTAGTGTTGGGTTCTTTTTTTTTTGTTACTTCTTTCTTTTTTGTTCTTTCCTGCTTCTCTTCTTTCTTTCTATTAGATTCCCTTAAGTCTTTTCTGAAATGCTGGGCTAGTGGTCATAAATTTCTTTAGGGTTTCTTGGTCATGAAAAAGTTTTATTTCTCCTTCAATTTTCAGGAACAATTTTGCTGATACAACAAGTATCTGGGTTGATACTTGGTTTCTTTTAAAGCTTGATTGATTTTGTTCCAGGCTTTCCTACCATTTAAGGTTTTAACTTCAGAAAACTGAAGTTAATTGGATGGGTTTGCTTTGGTTAAAAAAAAGTCTTTTTTTTTTTAGTTTTTTGTGTTGATTGATGAAGTTTTGATTATGATATGTAGTGGCAAGGTTCTTTTCTGGCCAAGGTTATTTGGTGTTTTATATGCTTCTTACACCTGAATGTTACTTTCTTTTCCTAGACTTTAGAATTTTTTTGGTCATGATTTCAGCGATAAATTCTTTAGAGCTTTTGTCCTATCTTGTGCTCCTTCTTCCACAACTCTAGTTCTGAGGTCGGCTCTCTTAGAGTCATCCAGCAGCTGTTGTGTCCAGATACTTTGCTCACTTCTTGTTTTGGAGTCATGCCTGATTTTGGCATTTGCTTTGTCATCTCTGGCTTCGAAGTCTGAAAATCTGTC
The DNA here is from genome assembly GCA_004027205.1 of Ctenodactylus gundi. NCBI lineage: Eukaryota > Metazoa > Chordata > Mammalia > Rodentia > Ctenodactylidae > Ctenodactylus > Ctenodactylus gundi. Next base: position 25,846 of record PVKB01006093.1, on the reverse strand, counting down.
TTCACAGTGTTTGAGCTGGCTTTCCCTGCTTTTAAATGAATTTTTCATATCTGGAATTTCAGCTAGAATTCTTCTCAGATTTTCTAATTTTCTACCAGAATATTCCTTCATCTCTTACATTGCCTTGGTTACCTAAGCCAGCTTTTATTTATGTCTTTTATCAATTCAGTAAACTTTTTATCCATTCAGACCATTATTTATTTAGTAAATTCCTTTGTAAAGTTGCTGTATTAGTTTGGGTTCTTCAAAAGGCAGAATTTATAGATTTATAACAAAAGGGATCTATTAGGAAGGCTTCCAAAACCGAGGATAGAGATAGTCCAAGATGGCTGCTCAGCCACGAAGTAGATCTTCTCTCCGGGACTGCTGGGACTGCAGGACAGCCAGTGAGGTGAGAGTCTGCTGTGGATCTCGGTTGTCTGCAGAACAATGGTGAAGACTGAAGCCTGAAGATCGGTGACGGAGATAAGTGTAAGTTGAGACTGGGGCCAATCTGTGATGAAGATCTGTGATGGGTAGCAAGTCAGCATCCTTAGACAATTGCAAAGGTGAGAGCTTTCCCAGAGGAAGAAACTGTAACAAGCTTTCTACTTCCTTCCTTTTATACTGTTGGAGTTCCAGCTGGCCCTCCCACATCTGGGTGGGTGCTCTTCTCTCATTGGCTGGCCCACAAATCACTCACACTCTAATCCAGGCTGGTTCTCAATTCCCAGTCTAGGCATGGTTCCCAAACCTTAATCCAGATGTGGTTCCTGATTCCATCAAATTGACATAATCTGTTCAACAGTCACAGTTGCTAACTCTTCATTTGCTTATCTGTATCTTGTTTGAACTGACTGTTTGATCCACTCATTTTTTTGACTTCCGTTCCTGTAAGGTCTATTATTTAGGGCTCATGGGATAACCTGAGAAGCACTGGTAATAGCTCTTCTCTGCAGTGCTTGTTGATTTTTCTGTGAATCCATCCAGTCCTGGGCTTTTCTTTGTAGGTAGAGACATTACTACTGCCTCAATTTCCATGCTTCTTGTGAGTCTATTTAGGGTTTTTATATCTTTTTGGTTCAATTTGTTGAAGTATATGTTTTCAAAATAGTTCTTTATAATTCTGTGAATGTCAGCAGTGACTGCTGTAATTTCACCCTTTTCATTTCTAATTGCATTGATATGGGTTCCCCCCCACCTTCTTTTGGTTAGCGTAGCTAGTAGTTTATCATTCTTATTTATTCTTGAAGAGCCAACTCTTTGATTGATGTTTTGTATTTTTTATTTCAATTTCATTAATTTCTGCTTTTTATATACTTTCTTTTCTCCTAATTTTTGGTTTAAATTGTGTCTTAGTTACTTTTTCATCACCGTGACTCAATACCCCACATCTACAATATGGGGAGAAAAGATTTATTAGTTTACATCTCAGAAGGTCTCAGTCCATTCACAAGTGAGCTGCTGGAAAATGGTGGAATCACATGGTGGGGCTGCTGTTAGAGCTGGAACTAGAGTTCCTGGGGCAGAGATCTTTACAGCATGGTGAAAGAGAGAGAGGGAGAGACTGGGAAGAAGGGCAAAACCAGCACATGGCCCTCTAGGTCAAGTCCACGCCCCCTTTAGCCAGGCCCCACCTCCCAACCCTACATAGTATCCATAAGAATGTGCGGCTTTTGGGGGACACTCCAGATCCAAACCATGACAGATTGTTTTTGTTTCTCTAGGATCTTAAGGTACATCATTAAGTTGCTTATTTGAGATTGCTCTGTTTTTTCTTTATTTAGTTTTTAAATTTACATATCACTTTTCTTTCCCCTTCGCACACCCCCCCTCAACCCTCCATGACCCCATTTCCTCTCCACAAAGCCTGTCTTCTTACTTTCTTCTACCTCTTTTTTACTGCTCTGTTTTGTTTTATTTTATTTTATCTTTTGGGACAGGGTATTGCTCTATAGTTCAGACCGGTCCTGATCTCACTCCATAGTCCAGGCTGGCCTTGAACTCACAGCAATCCTCCTGCCTCAGACTCCTAAGTGCTGGCATTACAGGTATGAGACACCGTACCTGGCTTATGTGGTACTGGGGAATGAAACCCAGGACCTTGAATTTGCTAGGAAAGTGCTCTAACTGATGTACTATTCCTCCAGCCTACTGCTCTGTGTCTTTAATGTATGCACTCATAGCTGTGAATTCCCCTATTGGCAATACTTTCACTCAGTCTCACAGGTTCTGGTAGGATGTGGTTCCATTTTTATTTGGCTCCAGGGTGTTTTTGATATCTTTTCTGATATCTTATGTGACTCCTTGTTTGTTCAATGTATATTACTTAGTCTCCATGTATTTGTATAGTTTCTTTAGCTCTTGATTTCCAGTTTGATCAGCTCTGATCTGAAAGTATTCAAGTGATTATTTCAACTCCTTTGTACATTTTATAACATGGCTTATGGCTTATAATATGGTCTATTTTGGAAAATGTCCCATGGGCTACTGAGAAAAAAAGCATATTCTGTTGATGTTGGACGGAACATTCTATAAATATTAGTTAAGTCCAATTTTTTCATGGCATGGTTTTAGTTTATTTTTTACCTAGTTAACCATCTATCTGTGATATTGAGGTACTTAAGTCCCTTACTATAATTGTATTGGGTCTTAGTTGACATTTTATGTCTGGTAGGTCTGTTGTGTGCCCTGGTGTTGGGTGTGTACATATTGATAATTATGATTTCTCCCTGTTGGATTGTTCCCTTAACCAGTACACAATGTTCACCTTTACCTCCTTTTGATCTGTTTGGCTTGAAATTTGCTGTGTTGGAGAATAGTGTAACTATACCTGCTTGTCTTCTGGGTCCGGTGTCATGAAGTATTGATTTTTTTATCTTTTTATTTTCAGTCGATGTGATTCTTTATGGGAAAAGTGTGTTTTTTTGCAAGCAACAATTGTTGGTTTTATCTTTTGCCCCAATCAATGAAGCTATGTCTTTTGACAGGTGAGCTGAGACCATTAACATTCAGTGTTATAGTGGTATATTTGCTACATCCCCTCATCTTTACTGATGGTTCAGTGTTGATTATTTTACAGTATTTTTAGATCACTCTCTTTTTTTTCCCCTAGGGGTAGGAAGCTAAGCTAAAGAGTGGTGATTTGAGTGGAGAAGTGAGTCAGGTGCAAAAGATTAAATATGTTAAATATTGCATGGTTTCTCTTACTTGGGAAACCCAGATGCAGGGATTGTATAGAACCAAATGGGTGTGATAATGGGAGTTAGGGGTGCTGGGGAGGGTGTGGGAGGGCCAAGAATGGGAGGGGGAGGGATTGTACTATTGATGTAATATATATGTGCACAAAATACTCGAGTTCATTGTAAATGTTATATATCACATACATATATATACATATGTGTGGAAAACAAAAACAAAAGATAAAAACATCACAATCTAAGGCTAACAAATTACTGACAGAACCTAATAATCAGTTTAATACTACAACTATTCTACCCTTAACATTAAAAGGTACAGTCTAGACCCTCTAAATAAATCTAATATTTAATCACTGAAATGTTCCATTATCCCCAGTGTTATACCACCGTCAGTAATAGAATCCTCTTCTGTATTGTTTACCTAGGCTGAGCCAAGACATCAGAAGTTCTCAACCCTTAATATGTTCTGCTATAACCTCTTTAAAAGTGGGATGAATATTCATACTGTGGTTAAATTTAATACGTTCCAGCTATAGACATACAATAGTCAACTCATACAAAAATTCTACTCGTAACATTATAACTGTGATTTATACTACTAATGAAGGTTTCTATACAGATTGTCTAATAACATATGAGAAGAGTTTGTTGAAAGTGACACTAAATTATTGTTGATAATATAGAAAAAATTTACCTAATGACCTATATCTAGCTAAATAGTATACAATTATTGCTTCCCAACATGACCAGCTGTATATGGCTCTGTGTATGTGTGTGTGTGTTATCAATACTTAACAATACTGCCTTGGAGGAATAGCTCAGAAGTTAAAGTGTTTGCCTTGCAAGTGCAAGGCCCTGAGTTCGATTCTCCAGCATAACATAAAGCTGGGCGTGGTGTCACATGCCTGTAATCCCAGTGCTTGGGCCGAGGCAGGTGGATTGTCCTGAGTCAAAGGCCAGCCTTGGCTACATAGTGAGTTCAGGACCCATCTGGGCTACAGAGCAAGACCTTCCTTGTCTCAAAAAACAAACAAACTAACAACAACAAAAACAAAATGTAACAATACTACTCACGAGGATGATGGGAGTAGGGAGAGAGATGTCTGATATTAAGGGTTAGCTTTGGGAGTGTGATAGGGGACAGAAGAGTATGTACAGACTAGAGTAAGCATGGCAAAGCTCCAACCCCAGACAGGAGGATAGCAAAAAAAGTTCAGCCCTAGAAACAAAAGTAAGTAGAAGCAGAGAGAGTTATTAGTGAAATAGAAGGGGTACGTCTTCAGAATCTATAGAGAGGTTTTTCAAAAAGGGCATAAGGAGCTAGTTGAGAGAGGAACAAACTCAGAAACTAACATAACAGAAAGAGAAAGAAGGTAAAGAATATTAAGGAAGAAAAGAGAAAACTAAAAGAACCACAAATCAGTAGCGAAAGAATACGAGCTCAATATACTCACAGAAAATCATTGAAGTGTGGGTAAAGGAGAGAGAGAGAGAAAAAACCCAACCTGCCTGTGTTAATTATGTGGGAAGTCTTCACCTAAGACCATAGATCAGCTGACCGAGGGGGAAGGACTAGCTAGCTCTGTCTTCTTCCAGTGGCCCAGCCTGTGAAGTTGACTTGCTATGATGTATTTTGTGCTGTTCCTTGAGCTCACAACACACTTCCACTTCTCTTTGGGCCTGCCAGTAGACACTGGCTCTACTTCAGGCGCAATGACTCCAGCAGTCCCCAAGCTTCAAGGCCATACGGACATGGGCTCTCCCTCTTTCTACACTGCTGCTGGGATGACTCAGCTCTCTGTCATGCCAACACCAACAGCTGTGCTTTACCCCCAGTCTGTTGGTCACTTTGCAGGTTCAGCAAATCCACTACCTTCCTAGGCTGTGCTATAGAAGAAATTCCTTTACTAGATATCCATCTTCCAGCTGAATCATGTGGCTCAACTGTCTTAGTTGCTTATTTGTTGCTGGAACAGAATACCCAATGTCCCTAACTTAAAGGAGGAAGGGTTTATTTAGCTCACAGTTTCAGAAAGTCTTACACAGTCGATTCACGGGCAGCTGGCAGTGGTGGAAGCACATGGCAGACGATTAGAGCTGCTTACCTCATTGCAGACAGAAAGCCAAGTGAAGCAGGAGGGGGTGGATATCTGGAGACTCAGACAAGGCCAGAACTTTCCCAGGAGGAAGCTGTAACAAGGTTTCTTCTACTTAATTGAAGCTGCCAGTTGGGCCTCCCACACCCAGGGTAAGTGCCCTTCCCTCACTTTCCTGGCTTACAAGTCAGTCACACATGTCTGAAAGTTGTGGCCTAGGTGCTGCCCAATCCCACCATCTTGACACAATTCCTCTAGGTCAACCCCCACGTGTCTGCCCCTTCCAGCCAGGCCCTACCTTCCAACAGCACGTGGTTCCACAGTTATTCCACTACGTCCAAATACATGAGGCTTTTGATGAGTGCCTCGGATTAAAATCATAGCATCAAATGATGAAATGATTCTTCACCATCTTAGCTCCAGCTCCTCAAAAGGTTTTTCCCTCGTTTTATTGACATGTATAAGTGCAATACATAAAATTTACATTGAACTTGAGTATTTTGGGCATATACCTATCGTGGCAAAATTACAAATTCTTCTCCTCTCCCTTTTGGACCCTCCCGCTTCCTCCCTCTCCCTCTAGTTTGCATTATTCCTCACAATAAGTTCTATGAAATAAATGTGATCTGGGTTTGTCATATCAGAGAAACCATTCGATATTTCACCTTCTGCTTCTGACTTACTTCATTAAGCAGGGTGGTCTCAAGTTGCCTCCATTTACCTATAAAAGCCTCCAACCTATCTGACTTTATAAATGAGTAGTACTCCATTGTGTATAAATATCACAATTTATGTACCACTGGTCTGTGGACAGGTGTCTTTGGTGTCTTTTGGTGTTTTTCACGTTTTAGCTATTGTTAGTTGTGGTGCTGTGAACTTGTGAACATGGGTATACAAGTACCTATGTCATATGTTGTTCTTTTGATGTGTGCATATATAGCTATGAATTTTCCTCTAAGTACTGCTTTCATTGTGTCCCATAGATTCTGAGATGATGTACTTCCTTCATCATTTAACTCCATGAAGTTTTTGATATTTTCTGTGATCCATTGTTTGGTCTGTAGTAAGCTGTTTAGTCTCCATGTATTTGCGTATTTCCTTCTGTTTCTTTTGCTGTTAAGTTCCAGTTTTATTCCACTATGATCTGAAAGTATACAAGGAATTATTTCTATTCCTTTGTATTTATTTAAGCATGATTTGTGACCTAGAATATGGTCTATTTTGGAAAATGTTCCAGGTGCTGCTTTGTGCTTCTCTCCCACTCCTACTGGGTTCTGGAGGGGCTGGACACACTCTTCTTGGAGTCCTGCCATCCCAGCGGGGCACATTTGGGGGTGTGCTCCTCTCTTGGCTCTCCCGCACAGTCTGCTGTTACACTGTTACTCTGGTTACTGGGTTGGGGAATTTGCCCTACGCTCACCTCTGTGGCTTTGTGCCAACCCCGGACCTCTGACCACTGACCCCTCTCCTCTCTGGGTTAGAGGACAGGAGGCCACTGCTGCTTGTCCAGGAGTTGCCTTCCTGGATTCACACCAATGTGTTTGTGGGTGAGAGGGCCCCACACGGGGCTTCTCCAGCCTGTGATTCCCTGGCTTTATTTTTACCTTTACTCCTGTGATTATGTTATAGACTCAACTTGTACTTTTTTATTTCTTTAGTGATAGCTCTTCTAGAGCACTTATTCTGCTGCCATCTTCACCAGAAATCTCTCCTCAAAACTCTTTAATCTTCCCTAACCGAACCTTTGTACTATTAAACAGTAAGTCTCCATTCATGTGAATCCCTGGCCATCACCACTCACTGATAATTTGTAACGGATTATGTTGGTCACTGGACACACCATTTTTTTTTTTATTGAAAGAATGAATTTTGTTCCAGCACTTTTTTTTTTTTTTTTGTGAGACAGGGTCTTGGTCCTGAGCTCACTTTGTAGCCCAAGCTGGCCTTGGAGTCACTGCAATCCTCCTGTCTCAGCCTTCTGAGTACAGGGATTACAGACATGTGCCCCTATGCCTGGTTTATGTGGTACTGGGGAATCGAACTTGGGTACTTAGTGCTAGACTTAGTGCTTGCTAGGCAAGTGTTCTAAGCACTGACCCATTCCTCCACCCCCCACCCCTTTGCAATGGCAATCAAACTCAGGGAAGTCTACCACTGATCTACATTTCTAGGCTTTTATTTATTCTTTTTTATTTTGAGGCAGGCTCCTTGCTAAGTTGCTCAGATGGGACTCAAACTTGTGATCCTCCTGCCTCAGCCTCCTTCAGTGCTGGCAGCAGCAGTGAGCACCCAGCAGTGAGGTAAGCCCACACCTGACAGCTACAGAAATTAACAGCAGCCAGCAGCCCTGAACTCCAGGAATGAGCTGCCGAGCCTTCAAGTGGTGCAAATGGCAAACACACTGCAAGTTTCCCTCTTGAAAAACCTCACGCAGCTCAGCACAGCAGCTCAGGAGAAGTAGCTCCCAGCAGTGGCACATTAGGAAGGGACTTAGGCAGGAAGTGTTTTCAAGAAAGTCCAAGTCTGAACTGTTTTGGGTAAAAAAACCATCGAAGGGCCACACACCAAGGATTTTGGGACCAGTCCTACCCAGTCCCCAGGAGCCACCATGTTTGGATAGCGTGCTGACTTTGAGGTAGGTAGGGCAGCAAACAATTCAATATATCAGTCTGGTACTTCAAAGAATATTTACGTATTTATGTATTTATTTTTGAGACAGAGTCTTTGTAGTCCAGACTGGTCCTGAACTCATTCTGTAGCTACATATATTATTATTTTTGAGATGGGCTTCCGTAGTTTAAGATGACCCTGAACTCACTAGGTAGCCCAGACTGTCTTTGAACTTAAAATAACCCTCCTGCCTCAACCTCCAGAGTAAATGCTAAGATTATAGGTGTGTTCCACCACACCTGGCTAAAAGAATATTTTAGCCAGAGACAAACATGGGAGTTCCAGAAGAGTAGAAGTGGGAATCTGTCCCCGCACCGTGAGCCAGCCACTCATTCATTCTGTCCTCTCTGATTTGGTTGGCCTGGGAGTCATTCTTTACTCTCCTGTTCTCTCAGTTCCATTCTCATTCAACATACCACTAACTCCTCACATATATTTCCAAATACCTGTGAGCATGTCTGATCTGTCTCCTCTTTCTTACCTCAGGCATTAGAACGATAGCTTGAGCCTTATCACCTTACATCCGGATTATAAAAACAACCTTGGCGCCTTCTATTCCATTTTTTGCACATTGACCAGGCATGGTTTATCTAAAACCCAACACGATCATGCCATGACCTTATTTAACATCTAAGTGATTTCTTCATTGTCCTCAGGACAAAGTTCAAACTTCTTGCCGTGGCAGATGAGGTCCTATGCCGGCACCTGGTCTCCTCGGAGACTCTCTCCCATGCTGACTGCTCCGCCACCACGTGTGTGGCCTTCTTCCGAACCAGCTGCCTTCTGCTGGAGCTCTCGCTAGCTGCCATCTCGGCTTGGGGTCTCCTACGGTTCCTCTGACTCATCCCTGCTCTTTGCTAGATTCTGTGCAAGCTCTTTTGTTGCCCAGAGTGGCTTTCCCGGTTCAGGCCTGACTGAACAGTAGCATTCAGATGCTATTATTGTGCGTACTAGGCTGTGTTAAAAGTTATGCTTATGTACCTGTCTCCTTAATGCCATTTGGCTCATTGAATGCAGAGATCGTCCTTTGCATTTCTGTTTGCAGAATGAATGAACGCTATAAAGGAGCTAAATGGATGAGTGTCAGCTAAGCGAACAGATGTAAAGGAAACCATTAAGTGAAGTTCAAAGTGGAAGCACAAGGCACGTGAGACAGAGTGCACGTTCTCTGGGCTGCAGCAGAATGTGAGGGAATAAGTTCTTTTCCCTTGGTGAAAATTAGAGCTTTTACTGTGAACTTTTCCTGAAAACTTGTAGCAGTTAATGTTCTATAAGCTAGCTACTCAAAGCATGTTTCTAAAACCAAAAAGATTGGCTTCACCTGAGCTATTGTTACGCGTGAAGATTTGTGGGCTTTCCTCCAAAGGTGATGAGCCTGAGTCTACTTTTTCTTGGACAAAGTCTTCCTAGTACAGCCTGGCCAGGGATTTACTGTGTCCTTCAGGCTGGCCTTGAACTTGTGATCTTACTGCCTCATCCTCCTGAGTGGTGAGATGATTGGCATGAGCCACCATGCCAGGCTTGCGTCTGCATTAAAAAACAAAAGCAAACACGAACAAACAAAGAAATGAAAACCTTTCAGCTGGGCTTTGTAGTGATCGCAGCGCTCTGGGAGGCTAAGGCAGGAGAATCCCAAGTTTGGGCCCGATATGGGCAACCTGGCAATCTAACAGGAGTTTCGGAATACAAAGAAAAGGAAGAAGGGCTGAGGATGCAGTTAAGTGCAAAGGCCTTGGGCTTAATCTCCCAGTACCATACACACACACACACACACACACACGCACACACACACACACACACACACACACTTGCAAATCAAAACTAAAACTGAGCTGAGTACGTAGCTCAGGCCTTGGATTGGATCCTCAGTAACCTCTAAAATTTTTTTGGCACTAATGAGTGAACCCAGAGCCTTCTGACCAAGCTACATTCCCAACTCTTTTCCAAATTTTTATTTTGAGACAAAGTCTTGTTAAATTACCCAGCTTGGGCTTGAATTCACTGTCCTCTTGCCTTAGTCTTCCAAAGTGCTGGAGTAACTGGGATAATGGGTGTGTGTACCGCATCCAGCTGATTTAAAAAAGTTCTGGTAAAATACTCATAGTATAAAAATTAACATTTTAAGGACTTTGAGGTGGTTCAGTAGACTATTTGCTTAGCCTGCTTGAGGCCCTCATAAGTTGTTCACACGGAACATGAACTTGTGATCCTGTTGCCTCAGCCTCCTGAGTGTTGATATTCCAGGATGAGCCACCATGCCAGGCTTGTATCTGTATTAAAAACACAAATAAGCTCAAAAATCCCAAAATCTTTCACCTGGGTTTTGTAGTTCAGGCCTATCATCCCAGCCCTTGGGAGTCTAAGCTGGAGGGTTGAAAGTTTGGGCCCAGTCGGGGCAACTTAGTGACTTAGCGAAACCCTGTCTCAAAGTTAAAAATAAAAATGGTCTGAGATATTGTCCAGTGTGAAGGACCTGGGGCATACATACGAATCCGTAACCAAACTGTTTAACGAAACCAAGCAAAGCAAAGCAAAGCAAAGCAAACCAAAAAGTACTTTGTGGTCCTGGTGGTGAGGTCTGTAATTCCTGCACTCTGGGAGGCTGAGGCAGCAAGATCCTGTTCAAAATGAGCTGGGGATGTAGCACAGACAAGAAAGCCATGGATTCTACCCTGGCACTGTGTGTGTGTGTGTGTGTGTGTGTGTGTGTGTGTGTGTGTGTGTGTGTATTTAGTTTGAAACATGATGGATAAATCACACAGGTACACATGGATAAGACACACAATCACAGTTCAGTGAAGACAACCGAATCAGAAAACAGTACTGGCTTTTGGCAATGCTGAAGTTCTGTTAAAGCTGCAGGCTTAAAGGAATGGGTAACTTGCAATCGTCCTGCCTTCTCTAGGGCACCCCTGTCCTCCTGGGCCTCAGAAAACTCTTCTTCCTCCATCCCTTCATCCACATGCCAGTGGGAAAAGGCACCCTTGGCACACCTTGGTCAAACTTGCGGCCCTGGGCACACGCAGGCCTCAGCATTGGCTGTGTGGTGCTCGGCTCCACACAGCTTGCTCTACCTTGGCCAGGTCTCCACTAGGCACCGCAATGGTAGACTGGTAGTGGGTGCCAGCCTTGAAGCCAACAGGGCACCAATCCACAACCTGGATGGTGATTCTGATGCTGGAAATGGCAGCACTGACATCTTTGGGGACCACATCACCGGGGTACAACAGGCAGCAAGCCGCGTATTTACCATGGCGAGGGTCGCATTGCACCATCTGGCTGGCTGGCTCAAGTAAGCGTTGGTGACCTCTGCTACAGTAAGCTGTTCGTGGTAGGCTTTCTCACAGAGATGACAGGGGCATATGTGGCCAGAGGGAACCGGATATAGGGAAAGGACACCAGGTTGGTCTGGAATTCTGTTGATCAGTGACATTCAAGGCTTCATCAAATTGGAGGGAAGCAGTGATGGAGGACACACTCTGGCTAATAAGGTGGTTCAGGTTAGTGTACATCAGGTGCTCAATATTGAGGGTTTTCTGACAGATATTGTAGATGGCTGTTGCAGTTTGGATCTTGAACGTCCCCAAAAAGCCTCAGGTATTCGGAACTGTGTGTTGTTGGGAGGCGGAGCTTGGCAGGAATGTGTAGATGTGTGGGCTTTGACCTGGAATGATAGTATCAATTTGTTGAGATTGGGGGTTGCCCAGGGCAGAGCTTCCAGGTGTTTGTTATTGACTTGTGGCTCAGGAAATGAGAGAAGGGCACCCACCCTGGGGTGGGGGGGAGGCAACTGGAAGCTCTGAACTAAGTAAAGGAAGGAAGAGGAAGCACTGTTGCAGCTGTTTCCTGGGAAAGCTCATCTAGCGGCTCCTGCTTCACTTGGCTTCTGTCTGCCATGGGTGAGCCGCTCGCCAGCCTCTGTCTCTCCACGCTGCCATGTACCTCCACCATTGCCAGCTGCCCCATGAACGGACTGTGTGTGAGACCTTCTGAAACTGTGAGCTAAGTAAATCTTTCCTCCCTTAAGTTGTAGATGTCAGGTATTTTTGTCACAACAATAAGAAAGTAACTAAGACAATGGCCTTGTTGCCTACTGTGAAGGCAAGACCAGAGTGCTTTAGAGTGGTGTTGGGGGAGGATGGAGAGGTAATTAATGAATGTGGGGTGGGTAAATGGAGAACTGTAGTTTGGACTTCTTGCTGTAGTAAACAGAAAGGTATTCTCTCAGCAGGGAGGGGAACCCAGAGCCAGTTCCTCCAGGAATGCTGTGGAAAGCCAAAAATCTCTGTAGACTCGTGTCTCAGTTACTTTTTCATTGCTGGGACACAGTACCCAACACCCACAGCTTTAGAGAAGAAAGATTTATTTAGCTCACAGTTTCAGGAAGTTTCAGTCCTTTCATAAGTGACTGGCAACACTGGAAAGGTCCAGTCGAGGGCCTAGCTGGAGAACAGTGTCTTAGTTACTTTTTTGTTGCTGTGAGTCCATACGAGATATGCACAAATTAGGGGAGGAAAAATCTATTTTAGCTCATTGTTTCAGCAAGTCACAACCCAGTGGAAGCATATGTCAGAGACAGAGGTGGAGGTTGCTCCTTGCAGCACTGGAAACAGGAAGCTAAGTAGTCAAGTCAAATCCCAGAAGGAAGGATGGAAGTAGCATATATCCTTCCAGGTCTTGTCTCAGTGACCCACCCCTGCTAGGTTTAAGCCCCCACCGCTGTAGTCTATAATCCCCACACCTGTAATCAAATCCACACACTTGGAATCCATGCCTTATGCCTGCAACCTGCAATCTGCCACATGCCTGTCTTTCACCCTACGCCTATAATCCACCCCTTCACACCAGGTCCCCATCTCCTAACAGCACATGCTTCCATAAGTAATCCAAATATCCAAATGTATGAGGCTTTTGGGCGACATTCCATGTTGAAACCGTGATAACAGCTGTTCACAGCATTACAACAGGAAGCAGAGACAGAAGGGCGGATTTAATGAAGGAGTTACGCATTTCCAGGTCATGCCCCTGTGACCTGCCCCTTCTAGGTCACATGTTCCAGGGATCTGCTCCTTCTGAATCGTCCTGACTGGTCTATGCCTTCCAGGTCCGGCCCCACCTCTTAGGGCACAGGAAATAAGTGGATTGACCCCCTTGATTGAATGTCCTCCCAAACCATGAGGCTTTTAGGGAATATACCAGATCCAAACTATGACAACCTGTGTATGGGCCAGCACATGCTTGCCAGCACACGCCTCTCTGAAGAAGGTGAATAGCGTTGTCACTTAGCATCTGGCCAACAGGCTGTGTTCGAGGCGGTAGAGCCCCAGCAGGTGTTGCTTACCTGGCTACCAGCCTGGCCAGTGTGGATGAAAAGGAACTCATGCACGGTAGCTGTATGTTAGGAGACAAAGACAGCAGGAGTAGACACTGGGTCCCAGTTACCATCCTCACAAGCTAAGAGTTGAGGTAAGCAACCCATTTGAACCTGCATTTTTAGCAAGAGGCTCCAGGTGATTTATCTGTACATTCTAGGTTGAGCAGTACTGTCCCAGAAACATTGGCTGTGAGAGGCAGTGGAGCCTGTGAACTCAGGGTCCTCGCTCTTTTGCGGGCCCAGGAAGCAGAGATCTGTGCGGTTGGCTGTCCCGATGCTACAGCTTGGCTTCAAGAGGGCCAGGGCAAATTGCTGAAGTTCAGTAAGCATATCCTGAAGGACAGGTCTGGGGACACAACACCTCACAGCCAGGATCAAGCGGGAGCTGGCTGGGTGTTGGAACTGGGCTTGGCTGAATAGGCCAAGTAGAGTCCAGTTAGGATTAGGCAGACTAGTTGTGGCAAGGAGTGGGCCTGCATGGGATAGATAGGCAAAAGGCCTGAACTGTGAGCACAGGTCAGGTCCGGAGAATCAGATGAAACGTTTTCTGGGGATGGGGCCAGGATGGGGGCTGGGCCTCAGCTCAGAGGGTGAGGTATAGGGTGTGCTTCAAAAATTGGGTGAGTCTCAGTGTTGGCACAAGGGTCATGATGTCTAGTGCAAACATTACATTATAATTCAAAGCAGTCTTTTCATATAGTTTGAAGGAGTGGCTGTTGATATCCCTTGCTTTACACTGCAGTTGTATTCCCTTTTTTAAGACAGGTGCCATCAACAAAGGAAACCGTGAGTGGCAATCTAAAGGACTGTACCACAGCAGCGGAGATCCCAGCCTCACCCCAGAACCCCAGATCCCCCCGGCTCTGAGGCTCCCGGCGTCGTGACTCTAGGATCTGGCAGAAGGCAGACTCTGAGTCCTTGATATCTTTGGTTGTTTTCTTCTCTCTACTTTCTCTCTTACCATAAATTTTATTGTGTATATTTAAGATATGTAAGATGATGTTATGAGCTGCACATAAGTAGTAAAATTGTGGCGAAACAAGCTACTGCATCCGTCTCACGTGGTTCCCTTTATAAGTGTGTGGCAAGAGTAGTAAAAATCCACTCATATAGCAAAATTCACAAGTGCTGTACAATATTATAAATTACAGTGCTCATGTTGTGCATTACCTCTGTAGACTGCTTTGTATTTTTGACTTGTGTCTCCCTATTTCCTCTGTCCTCTCACTCCTGGTAATCATTGTTCATCCTCTATCATTGTGATTTTTAAAAAAATTTCCACACATAAGAGAGAGAACATGCAATATTTTTGTGTGTGTCTGGCTTATTTCACTCAGCGTGTCTTCCAGTTTTATCCTTGATATGGGAGATAGCAGGATCTCATTGTACATATGTGCCATAGTTTTTTTAAAAAAAATATTTGTCAGTTGACGGAAACTTAGGTTGTTTCCATGTTTTGGCTACTGTAAATAATGCTGCAGTGAAAATGGAAATACTAGTATCTTCATGTCCTGTTGGTTGTATTACCTTTGAAGAGGGATTTCTGATTTCTTCAGAACCTCCACACCGTTTTCCACAGTGGCTGTACCGATCTCTTTCCCGTTTGGGTTGTTTCTATGGGTCCCACTCTCTCCCAAGACCTCAGGGAGCTGGTAAAGAGAGCGATTAACGTATAGAGCAGAAGTAAGCACTTCTAAGACTGTGGAGTAAAGACTTAAGAAGAATCTTTTCTTCCACAAAAGCAACAAGAACATAAGCATAAATGTTCAAAATAAAGCCAGGATTGATAACATGCTCCTTTAATTCTAACCCTCAAGAGTCTGAGGAGGAGAATCAAAGCCAGCTTGGCCTGTCTCAAAAGAAGAAGAAATAAAAAAAAATCAAAATCAGGATTTTTAAGTTGTAGACATTAACCAAAGGCTTAAACAACAATCCAAAGACTGTCCCCCTCAACTCCAAAAACAGCCCACTGTTGTAAGAACAGTGATCTTTAGGTGTTTTAACTAGCTGTGTCTCATCCCTGTTTCTGGTTTCATGGTAATGTTGAAACCAGCAGCCTTTCAAAGGCCTAGGAACCATCAGAAGTTGTAGAATGGGGTTCGAACTACACAATGAGCTGATTTTCAGAGACGTGTCACTGTTTAGAAGATCCTTGGAAAAGAACCACTCTCACAGGGGCTGTCTTTATCTGATCATGGAGGAAAGCCCTATCCCTGGGGCATTAGTGAAAAATAATCAGTGGTAATTTAAAAAACTACAGCTGCCTGAGTAGGTGATGTAACAAATAACAGGTTGGCAGAAATCTTGCAAAGAAAAGACGGGAACGCTCGCAGGGGCTGTAACCCAGAAAGCAACGTGCTCTGTGCAAAGTTGTGCATCTCTCAGCTGAGACACCATGTGCGCGGAAAGCGGAACCTGGGCCCGAGTCCTGAACGTCTTAGGGATGGTTCCTGCCAGGCACGAGACCTCTGTGGAGGTCCCTAGCATCAAAACAACAAAATCCCTGAGTTACTGATGGCGTCATGCACTCAAAGGAGGAAGATTTAACGATGAGAAGCATTTGAGGAGATCCTGGTTCCAGTACTTGCTGAGTAAGCTGGCCACGCAAAGACTTGGGGGGTCAAACACGACAAAGAATAGACTTTACAGATTATTCAGGAAAGTCACCAAACAGGAACAGCAGCAGCCATAACAACAAATCCTAAGGGTGAGCGCTGTCTGACTTCTGGAGCTGCCACAGTACATTGTTTAAAATGGTTAGTTTTCAATAAAATTTGAAAGAGGCAAAACAAAACAAAGCAAAAAAACCAAAACCAAACCCAAGAGCATATTGCCCCTACACCGGGAGAACAGAGCCATCAGTTAGGAGTGTTTCTCTGCAGAAACCCAGATATTGGACTTTACAAATAACATTTTCGTATATATGTATTCATTATTATTATTATTTTTTGAGACAGTGTCTTGCTCTGTAGCCCAGGCTGTTCCTGAACTCACTGGGTAACCCAACCTGGCCTCAGACTCATGGCAACCGTCCTGCCTGAGCCTCCCAAGTGCTGAGATTAATAGGCGTGTGCCACCACGCCCAATTTATGTGGTATTGGGGAATCAAACTCAGGGCCGTGAGATTGCTAGGCAAGTGCTTTAAACCACTACTGAGCTATTCCTCCAGCCCCATTTCTTATTTTGTTTTGTTGCTTAGAATTTTGTAAATTTTGTGTTTTTTAAGATTCCACATAAATTTTTGGATTATTTTTTCTAGCTCTGAGAAAAATGCTATTGGTGTTTTGATTGCATTGAATCTGCATTTCAGTTTTGTTGGTGTGGCCATTTTGAGAATGTTAGTTCTGTCTATCCAGGAACAGGGGATGTCTTTCCATTTTCTAATATTATCTTCAATTTCTTTTTTTCAGAGTACTATACTTTTCATTGTAGAGATCCTCCACTTCCTTTGTTAGGCTGATATCTAGGTATTTAATTGTCCTTGAGGCAACTGTGAATGACTTATTTTTCTGATCTCTTTATGTTTTCATTGTTGCTGTAGAGGAATGCTATTGGCTTCTGTGTATTGACTTTTTTGACCTCAACTGAATTTTTAAAATTAGTTCTAAGATTCTTGTGGTGGAGTTTTTGGGGTCCTCTGTGAAAAGGATCATATTATCAGCAAATAAGGACAGTTTGCCCTCTTCCTTTTCTATGTGGATTCTCTCCATTCCTTTTTCTTGCCTGATTGCTCTGGTTAAGGTTTCAAGTGCTATGTTGAATAGAAGTGGGAGAGTGAACAGCTTTGTTCCTGTTTTGAGAGGAAATGCTTACCATTTTCCCTTTTAGGATAATGTTGACTGTAGGATTGTCTTAAACTGCTTTTATTAGCTGAGGTAGGATTCTTCTATATCTATATTATCAGATTTTTTTTTTTTAAAACCAGGAAAGGAAGTTGCATGTTGCCCGAGACTTTTTCTGCGTCTATCGAGATGCACCTAGTGGACAGAGGTCAGTTGTGCAGCGGACATCCTACAGTGCAGATGGCAACCGCCACAGAAGAGGATTACCAGGCCTCAAACAATCGATGGTGCTGAGATCGAGGAATTCGGACTTAGGTGACGCTCCATCAGGGAAGAGCAGGGGACGTGTGCATCCTCTGCCACAGCCACAGGGTCGGTTGATGTAGCGGCATCCCGTGCGTTGATGGTACCTTTTAGGCTAACCCTAGAAAAGTCACTGGCAGGGCTGTGGTAAAGCTGTAACCACAGTCATCTGTTGGGAAGGTCTTTGGGAGAAACTCTGTCTGGTGTTAGTTCAAAGAATAGTGAGTGAGAGAGAAAACTGCAGGGGAGGAAGGAAGTGAGCCGGGGAAGGAAAGCTGTCGCTGCCCAGAAAGGCGGATCCCGAGAGAGAGAAGCAGGAGCCGGCCAGGCAGATGAGGCAGTAGGTGAGGCCTAGGCTGGGTGGGCGTCTCAGCGGTGCCGTTGCCTGAGCAGCGCCGCCCCCACACTCCTCTGCACTTCGGTGCTACTGTTACTTTGAGTCGCCTGTTGTGCTCTATCTGGCGGTTACATCTCTTCAGGAGCCGCTGTCCATGTGACACAGGTCTTACACCGAGGTCCAATTTGGTGAGTCAGTGAGTTAACTGGGGTTGCTCACAGGAGTGTGGGTGAGGGGCCCCTCGGAGGATAGGCAAGGGGTTTCCTTGTGTGATCTCTCTCTACTTTAGCTCATAGACATTGTGAATTCCAGAATGGACCAGACAATCCTTGATGGGTGGCAGTGGAAACATTTTGAGCCAAACATGTGGCCCACCCTTAAGAAGGGTCTGAGGATAGACACTATTTTTTGTTTCATTTTGGCTTTATATTATATCCTTTCCTTTAAAAAATATCTTTTCTTTCCTTTTCTTGCTTTTGTTTCTACTACCAATCACTGCCATATTATGGAGTTTTATGCAATACGGTAAGCTATTTATGTAAACAAGGTCTTAGCAAATGAACACAGATAGTAGGCATCTCCGCAGCTGTGAAAGGAGCAGGGAGAAGGAGGCAGACATCAGGCAGAGCTGTGGGCCAGGTGACAGAGGCACCGCGAGGACTGCAGCAGGGACCACGCAGCTGGCTTGGGGTGCATGCTCTCCTGCTGCAGGAGCCTGGCTGGATAACCAGGAGGCAGTGGATGAGCAAGTACGGGACTCCTGGGGGAGGCCAGTTGCTCCTGGGCTGCTCTGTAGGACACTGAGGCCTCTTGGTGTTAGAAAAAGCTGGGCTTGCAGAGCTAGTAGGAGAGGGAATCCCAAGAAAGGCAAGGTTGGCTGCTGTGTTAGTGTCTTGTACTTATAGCCAGGGACTTGGCTTGAGGTTTCTAGTTCTAGTTTCATTCTTGATGGCCAAGAACTTTGCTGTCACTTGGCTGCTTAGTTTCCCGGTCACTAAAACAGGGCAATAATTAACACCTGCTTATCCTATCCTGAGGGTAGACATGAAGACCAGATGAGAAAATGCAGAGGAATGGTGCAAGGGCTGTTTTCACTGCTAGGCTGCCAACTGTTTTTTTTTTTTTTTTTTTAAATTGAGGGACAAAAATAACTGTGGAGTTATTGTGGCTGTAATTACTGCTGCGCTGTGTGGAGATGTTCTCACTTATGGCTGCAGAGGCGCTGGGGGCTGCGAAGCTGCAGAGTAGGCCTGAGGGAGACAGGGGAACTTGGCTGAGCCCAGGGAATTAATTAAAACTTACCCAGTAGCTTTTGGCTGAATGAACTTATTAATTATTAAGTAGTTTCGGTTTAGATGAAAGCTACTACACAGTAAAAAGGGTCTCAGGGGGTCGGAGGGGCCAGTTCCTGGCCCGACGTTCTCGTCTCAGAAGCTCTAAGCACCTCAGAGATCTTCCCTCATCTCATTTTCTATGGAAAACAAAAACTCGGCCGGGGAGGGTCTATCTAGACGTTCTGGGGCTCAGCGGAAATGACTTTCATAGCCTTACATATTTTTAAAGTGATCTCTGGGGAAGAAGTCACGCAATACTAGCTTCTTGGGTCAGTTGCACAGTGTTCAGCTAGAACCTGAATCCAGGTTCATCTTCTAGTCCTATGGGGTTGGACAACAGCCCCTGGTCCTCTTCCTCCTGTTTCCACACTGTCCTTCAGTTCTCTCCCCCTCTCCTCTCTTCCCCCGTGTCCTCCCACGCACACACACCCAGGCACTGCAGCGCTCCACCTGCACCCGTGCCTGCACGGAAGCACCCTGCCTAGCGTGAGAGCGGCTGTCCTGCGCGTGGGTCAGCATCTCCACAGCACTGCGGCCTCTGTCCCGGGCTGCCTCACACCTTGCCCTTAGCTCTTTTGGCAGGGGCTCCCTGCCCCAATGCGGACATCAGGGAAATTCTGCTTGACTCTCTCCACGCTGTCCCCTCTCCTGTCAGTGCCCCTTCTTGCATCCCCTTTCCTCCTACTGCAGTGTGCCTGCCTCACCCCGGGACCTCGGTAGAGCACCAAGTTCTGCTGCGGGGGCAGGTGCCTGGAGGGACTCTGTCCTGGGGAGGCCGGGCTCGTGGCTTGAACTCTACCTGCTCGTGGTAGCTCTGGTCCTCATGTGTCCCTCTGCGACTTGCACACAGAACTTGATGGAAGCGTGTCTCTGGAATTTGCACTGACTGAAAGGCCCTCAGTCCCTCGGGGATCTAGGTGTGGCACTTTACACCACCGATGGCCCTTTCCTTCCCCTAAATGCTGATCCCTGTCTCTGCCATTCATCCCCACCTTGGACCTCAAGCTGTGTGGGACAGCTGCTGATTGCAGAAGCTTCTGCGGCTGGTGCGATCGCTCTGGGGCTTTTCTGGCTACTCTTTCTAGGGGTAAATCAGCCCTGTTTACACACATGCTCATAAAGTTCCACACATACATGACGTGCACACATACATGAGGTGCACAGAAGACACACATCTACATGCAGAGTTGCAGTAGATGAGTAGGTGGAAATCTGAGAAGGCATTAGACCAGGAGCCTGGAGACACGGCGTCTGCGTCCAGCCCTGACCCCTGGTGACTGTGGATAAACCTATCTCTCTTCCACCTTTGTTTCCCCTTCGGTGCCATGATGAGATCAGGACAGGTATGTACAAGGATCTTTTTTCTGTGCCTTAAATGCAGACACATTACAGAGGCACCTGTTGGTTGGACAGTGGATTTGAAGGTTGAGTTTAGAGGGTCAGTTAAACTGGCTGTGAAGGCAGCTGGACTGAGTCTGTTTTCTGGCTCTGCTGTTGTCTGATTATGTGGCCTGGGACAGGATCCTTTAGATATACCACCTATTTTATTCATCTGAGCAGTGACATTATTTAAACCTCCTTGTACTAAGATTAAGGAAAGCCTAGTATCGTGGCATTTGCCTTTAACCCCATCACTCTAGGAGGCTGAGTCAGGAGGATCACAAGTTTGAGCCCAGCCTGGGGAACTTAGTGAGACCCTGTCTCAAAATGAAATATGGACTGGAATGTAGTGTAAAGTGTAAAGTGTCCGGGTTCAACCCTCAGTACTGAAGAAGAGAAGATCATGTGAGGTGATCTATGTAGCACACGTAGTGCATATTGTTACTGGTCTTGGCCCCACTGTTTCCTTCCTTCCTTCCTTCCTTCCTTCCTTCCTTCCTTCCTTCCTTCCTTCCTTCCTTCCTTCCTTCCTGACAGGGTCTTGCTCTGTAGTCCAGGCTGGTCCTGAATACATTGATGTAGCCCCTGCTGGCTTTAGGACAATCTGCCTGCCCCAGCCTCAGCTGGGATTACAGGTGTGTACCACCATGCCCAGCTTTATGTGATGCTGGGGAATTGAACTCAGGAACTTGGCATTTGCTACGCAAATGCTTTAACTGCTGAGCTATTCCTCCAGCCTCTGCTCCACTGTTAATTCACTTAGTGATCTTGGGAAAACAAAATGAGTTTTTTTGACCTCAGTTTCCCCCTGTGAAGACTGAAGAGTTTAGACAGGTGGGAGGTCTCCACAGTCCCTTCCCTTTCCCATCTCCTGTGCACGCAGAGCTGAGGGAAAGGGTCATTCAGAAACTCATAAGAGAGAGCAATATGAGCCTTTCTCACAAACCCCAGGACCATGCTGTTTTGAAGTTGTGCAGATTTTTAGGGAGGAAATCCCCTCACTACAAAAACCAAGACACTGCTTTTTGGGGACTATTTTTCAGACTATCGCGCTCACTCTCAGCTGACGTTCCAAAGCTGTTAGCATCCTAAGCTGGGACAATCGAAGTATTCACCATTGCACATTCTGCTGCCTGCTTTCTCCCAGGCACACGTGTGAAGGTCGCGTGGGGACTCCTGGGAACACTCGCTACTGACAACCTCCCAAAACAAACTGCGCATCAAAAAGTCCCAAAGATGCAATTAAAGATATTGGTCTGGAAATAAATTAGATATGAAGATATCAAAATAAATAAATCCCATAATTTCATATTAATATTTCATATACTATTTTCTGTTTTATGATTAGTCGATCTAAGATATATTAAAAAGCACAAAAACAAAGAGAATGTAACTGCAAATCCATTTCACTTAGAACCTCTCATTGGTCTTTACAATTTTTTATCTATCATCTATTAGAATACAAATTTCCCATTCACAATTTAGCTTAACAATATATGTCAAACATTTTTCCCCTGCGGTTCTGGGAAGTGAAGCTGGGGCTCGTGCACACGAGGAGAGCCCTGTGCCACGAGTTACATCCCCAGCCAAATACATAAAGCTTCTGTAGAGTGACAGTGTATTTTAGAATTGTTTTGGAATTGTAGGTACTTGCTAAGACAGGATTAATAAGTAGAATTCTCATGTACCCCACATTACGCTTCTTGCACTAGTAACACCTTAAGCTCAACTGATGACACAGCTGATGAGCCCACACTAGCACAGATTGATTAACTGAGGTTCACATTTGATTCAGATTTCCTCCATTTTTACTGACTGTGTTTTTTTCCATTCCCAGACTCCTAGATAATGTGTTTTATTTGTGGCATGCCTTCTTAGTTTCTCAGACTTTTCCTATTTTTATGACCTTGAATGTTTTGAAGAGTACTGATCACGTCATTATTTCATGAGCTGCCCTTCTATTGGAGTCTGTCTGGTGTTTTTCTCACGATTAGTCCGGCGTTATGGGTTTTGGGAGTGCAGCCAGGGCCGTTTTCATCATGCCGTCCCTGAGGCACGTACTATCAGCATGATTTATCGCTGTCGAGGTTGACTTGGTCTCCTGACTGAGGCGGTGTTTGCCAAGTTGCTCCTCTACAGTTACTCTTCTTCCCCTTCCTTCTAGAAAGCCAGTATTGCAGGCTGCACTTAAGGAGTAGGGAGTTTTGTCCCCCTTCGAACTACCTAAGTAAATTATTTTTGAGACTCTTAACAAGCACACTTTCCCAAACTAAGAAAGGAGTAAACCAAGCCGTCCAAAGACTACTCTGAATCAGAACAGTCTCCTCAGCTCATTGAATTAGACAGGACCCTGTGGCAATGAGGAAAACTTCCTTCCCATTTAAGTGACACACACAACCCACACAGGACGTTCAGTTTCTCTTTGATCTTTATTTTTATTGACCCATTAATGTCCAAACCATCCCCTCAGGTCGCCTGTGTCATCCCCTGCTGCAGGGACTGTCATCTGCCCCCGCTGAGACCTAAAACATTGTTTGCTGTTGCTAAATATCAGAGAACACTACAGTTGTCTTGGCAGATGGGGTTCAGGGGTGGCCAAGCCCTGGGTGGGGCTGCAAGTTCTTCCGGAAGTCAGACCTGTTGCTATTGCAACAGTTCTTTCCTTTGAGGATCAGCACTGTTTTACAAAAAAATTTTTAAGAAGTATTTGCCCCCATTCTGGGGACTGTCTCTGCACCTTGTTGATTGTTTGCTGTGCAAGAGCTTTTTAGTTTGATGTAGTCGCATTTGTTGATTCTTGTTATTCCTTGTGCAGCTGGGGGTCTGTTCCTGAAGTCCTTTCCTGTTCTTAGGTCTTACAGCATTGTACCTACTTGGTTTTCCAGGAGACCCACTGTTTTTGTTTGCACATCCAACTCTTTGGCCCATTTTGGTTTTGTACATGGTGATACATAAAGATCTAACTTCATTCTCCTACATGTGAATATTTGATTTTTCCGGTGCCATTTATTGAAGATGCTGTCTTTTCTCCACTGCCTGATTTTGTCACTTTTGTCAAAATTCAGATGGTTGAGGACATGTGGGTTTATCTCTGTATCCTCAATTCTGTTTCACTGGTTGTTCTGTCTGTTCTTGTGCCAGCACCGTGTAGATGTAATCACGGTTGCTTTGCAGTATATCTTGAAGCCTGGAACTGTGATTTCTCCAGTTTGGCTTTTGTTACTTAGGATTGCTTTGGAAATCTGGGTCTTTCCTGGTCTTATATAAATTTTAGATTGCATTTTTCTAGTTCTGTAAAAATACTGTTGGTAATTTGATTAATATTTCACTGAATCTGTACAGCAGTTTTGAAAGTATGGCCATTTTATGGTTGTTTTTATGGCTATTCAGGAGCATGGGATGTCTTTCTATTTTTTAAAGTCCTCATCTCTCTATATCTTCAATGTTCTATAATTTTGTCTGTGTAGATCTTTCACTCATTTGGTAAGGTTTATTCCTGAGTATTTTATTTTTTGGTTACTATTGTGAATGGAGTTGATTTCTTGATTTCTTTCTTGTTGAGTTTGTTATTAGTGTATGGGAATGCTATTGAATTCTGAGTGTTGATTTTAGATCTTGACAGAGGATTATTACACAGATACATGAAGATCTCAAAAAATACCCCTCCCCAAACAAATGACCCCATTAAGAAATGGGCAAACAAAATGGAAAGAAACTTCTCAGAAGAGGAAGTAGAAAAGGCCAACAAACACAAGGAAAAGTGTTCAACATCCTTAGCCTTCAGAGAAATGCAAATAAAAACAGCACTGAGATTCCATCTCACTCCAGTAAGAATGGCTTATGTTAAGAGCTCGAAAACAACTGTTGGAGAGGCAGTGGGGGCAAAGAACTCTTCTGCACTGTTGGTTGGCTTGCGATATGGTTCTACTATTATGGAAGACAGTGTGGAGATTCCTTAGACAGCTGAGAATAGAAATCCCATTTGACCCAGCTACCACACTACTGGATGTCTTCCCACAAGAACTAAAGTCATCATATCATAATGACACATGCATATCCAAGTTAACAGCAGCACAATTCATATAGTTAAATCCTGGGAACAACCTATATACCCATCAACAGAGGAATGGATAAAGGAAATGTGGTATATACACACAATGGAGTATTATGCAGCCATCAAGAAAGAGAGATATGAAACATTTGGAAGAAAATGGGGCCACCTGGAGACAGTAATGACCAGTGAAAGGGGCCAGACACAGAAGATTGGGCATCACGTCATGTGAGACTGTCATAAATACACACACAGAAAGATCCTAACATAAGAGAGAAAGAGGAGGAGGGGGGGATGGACCTTCGGGAAAGGGAAGAGATACTGACAATGGGAGGTGACGAGAAGGAGGAAAGGTTAAGAGGGAAAAAGTGGCCCAATAGGGTACACATGGGCACAAATTCCCAAGTTACTGAATCTATAGCTCACACACATTCAAATAATTTTTTTTTTCTGGAAAAAGTATTTTCTGTGCATTGGAAAGAAAGTTGGGAAGAATATCAATGCTAGGAATGGGCAGGGCTGGAGGCAGCCCTTGGGGCACTGGGCCAAGCATCCAGCTTGCAGAAGTTGGCCTGGGCGCTGAGACACTGGGATTCTGCGCCCAGCTCCACTCAGGCCTAGCAGAGAGCCTGTGGCCACGTGCCGGAATCATATGTGGTCTCTCCTTCGTCTTTGAGCAGACACTCCAGACCCAGGCCTGGCAGCAGGGAGCCCAGGCACTGTGACCTGGCAGGAGCAGGCCACACCTCCTCCCTCTTCATCTTCCCCACCTGCTCCCCCTCCCTGCTCTGTAATCAGGCTCTAGGGAAGGGGAGCTGCTGTGGTGTGCTGTGGGGAGGGGCCTCCTGAGGCCGCTGGGACCCCGTGCAGGTAAAAGCCCCGCAGGCCTCCCCCGCTGGTCTTCCATCTTGCACGTTCTGTTTCTCTCTCTCTTCTTTCCCTCATTCCACTCATTCTCTGCTGTGTGGTGGATCCATTTTCTTCCAGGCTCCGGCCAGCTTCACTTTCTCTGTCTGCTCCTTCTTCCCTGTCCACACCCAGAACCGTTTCTGAAGGCGGCTGTCCTTTCATTCCCCGCGTTTTTGCTTCTACAACCCAGATCCGGGCTGAGCGGAGCAAATAACCCCAGTGTCCCTGAAGCGCCGGCCTCCAGGAAGGTCTGCCATGCTGCCTCAGCCTCCCTGGGTCCCCTTCCTTCTGCGCTGAGGCATTTCTCCACCAAGGAGTCTCCACAGGCCCAGGGCTGCCCGGTCGGGCTCTCATCCTTCCTGCTGCATTCCTGCTCTTCTGGGTTGCTTCCTGGTGGACATGAGACCCCTGCCTGGCCTCTTCCAGCCTGG
>PVKB01006092.1:0-74724 GCA_004027205.1 Ctenodactylus gundi | reverse complement strand
TGTGTGTGTGTGTGTGTGTGTGTGTGTGTGTATACTGAGGACACAAGCATATTAGGAAACTTCTAAATCTTGGGGAAGTACAGAATTGCAGGCTTTTCACAATTATTTACAGCTGGGAAAGTTTGAAGCATGGCAGATGGGGGTGAGTTTGAGTTGATTTCTTGGTTATCAGTGCTGTCTTCATGTTTGCTCTTGAGTC
Source organism: Ctenodactylus gundi (assembly GCA_004027205.1). Classification (NCBI taxonomy): domain Eukaryota; kingdom Metazoa; phylum Chordata; class Mammalia; order Rodentia; family Ctenodactylidae; genus Ctenodactylus; species Ctenodactylus gundi. The sequence goes on along the minus strand of PVKB01006092.1, from coordinate 74,525 downwards.
TGGGGAGTGGTGAGGATCCGAAGGACAACAGCTGGTTGGGCTGGGCTGGACTGGGGGCGGTGGGTGGGGATAGAGATCTTGCCTTATAAATACATCCAGAGGAGCCCTCCAGTGTGACCCAGATGGGAAACAGCTGGAAGTACTGAGCGGGGGGCGTCCAGAAGGCACTCCAGCCTGGCCGGCCTGTGAGAGCGTCATGAACTTTCCCCTTGACCCCAGGTCAATACCTATGGACTGAGACCTTTGTAGTGCCTGAGAGAAGCACCCCCTCGGGTGTGTCACAGGACACAGGACGTCTGGGGAGGCAGAGATGGACTCTGGGTTGTGGCCGGGTTGGGTCTCCAGGGAGTTGAAGTTTGTCCCATGGTTATTTTTGTGTCCATGTGTGTACATGTGTTGCAGCTTTCTCATCTGTACACTGGGTTAGCAATTGTCTGCCTCAAACTTTCTCTATCTCACCCTGAGCATTAATTTTGAAAGCCAGCTGTGTATTCAAGTGCTCATATTTTCAGCCTGGCAGTATTCCGGGCTCGAACATTCAACTGTCACCATAGCAAACATGAGGAATTCTGAGACCAACCTAAACTCCACCTTCCTATTTATTGTTTAAAGTCACAAGGAAAGGACTTGGCAAACTTAAAGGGAAAACAAAATAAAGATGAGATCAACTCACCATCTTGCAAAAAATCTCCTCCCAGACAAAATTGTAACAACTTTACAAATAGCCTTAATTAGTAAGACAGGTGAAGGAGAGGTGGGGGGGGGGGCTCAATGAAGGGTAGAGTATTGGGGGTCCAGGGTGAATTCTGTCTTTAGGTTTGCAGATGAGAATCCCTATCCACCCACCCTTCTTCCTCCTCTTTCTTCCTTTTTTTTTTTTTTTTTTTTTTTTGGTGCTGGGGATTGAACTTGGTGAGATCTTATCTCAAAATCAGTACTAAAAAATGAGCTGAGGATGTAGCTCAGTGAGAAAGTTAGCACAAAATTAAAAAGCAGAGAGAAGGAATTTAGAGGAGGATTGATGACAATACATCTTTTTCTGTAATAAAAATTTTAAAAGACTTGAACATTCACTCTGTCAGTCTGTTACACCTTGTATTTTACATATAGAGCGCTTTGGTTTGAACGCAGTACTCTAAGTTCATGTGCTGGAAAACATAATCTCCAGTCTGCACTCGGCAGTGTTGGGAGAGGCTGGAGGCTCTCCTTGGTGGAGTAATGGCATTGGCACAGGAGTGGCTTAGTTATCACTCAGTCGGTTATTTGTAAAGGCAAATTCAGGCCTCTCACTGCCACACTCCTGTTTTCTCTTTTTCTCTTGGGTTTTCACCTTCTCCGGGTGCTACGGAAACGCTCAGCCTTGCCAGCACTCAGACCAGAGAGCCGCAGAAGCTTCTGTTTGATATGAACCGCCCGTCTCAGACATGCCATCTCAGCTGCACAAAGTGGACTAGGCCACCTGGGCTGAGAGTCATCCTGATCAGTAATCAGGAATCGTCAGCGCGAGTGACTGAGAAACGCTTAGCAGCTTAGTAAAGCCCAGTTCGGGCCAGGTCGGTGCTGAGCAGAGAAGACTCACCCCAGGAGTGGGTAGCATTGTAGACTGATCAGCCTGAAAAGGCAGAGAAGAAGCAAGCATCCTGTCCTGTTCTGTTCAGGAGGCGAGGTCTAATGTTAATGCATGTTAGAGTTCTAGCTGCTCCTTGCCTCTGGGCTTTGAGCGGGCGCTGGCGGGGCTACCTTGAGTTTCAGCTGGCCATGCGGGATTCCCCTGTTCAGCAGCCGCTGCCTTCTCATCTGCCCAACTCACTCACATGCGTGTCATCCCGACCTCCCAGGCAGCCGTCGGTCTCTTCTACCTCTAGTCCTATAAGCTAATAAAATCCTCTTGCATAATCCCATATATGTGTACCTATAACCGATCCTTGTTCTCTAGACCGTCCTAACTAGTCCAATCTGAACAAGGATCAACGGTTGCTGTGTACAAGAGCCAAGTCCAGACCTTAGATCTTTTCCCTTTTATTGTAGCCATTGCTGGGGCTGGAGAAATAGCACAGTGGTTATGGACCCTGCTCTAGATTCTCCAGTACCACCTAAGATGGGCATGGTGGTGGTGCTCACCTGTAATCCTGATGCTCGGAAGGCTGAGGCAGGAGGATTGCCATGAGCTCAAGGCCAGACTGGACTACGTAGTGAATTCAGGACCCGACTGCACTGCAGAGCAAGGCCCTGGTCCTAAAATAATAAATAAATAAGTAAATAAGTTGATGACAAGAGAGAATTAAGAGTCTAGGTAAGTTGAAAGTTAATGCCTTTCTACAAGTTCTAGAAAACAGAATAAAAGATCATTTGAGAACAGCTAATGACAAGTAGTACCTTTTTATCTATAGAAGTGAAAGATAATCGATTTATAAATAATTTTAAAAGATAAATTTCTCAAAGAATAATTCCTGAAAAGATTTCATGAATGACACCACTTTACATCAAAACCCTTCAAGGAAACATTAAGCCAATTGAAATCCTTTGTGTGGTCACCACAACATGGAGATGGTTTACTGTGGTCACATCCACTATAATTTTTTTTAACAAAATGTGTTTCTGTCAAGTTACATAAGTATGAAGAACTATTCCTGCCTGTTATATGTTACATTAAATTAGATACAAACCAGAAGCTTTATTGCTAGTCCTTCGAACTTATTTTTTGTGGTCCTGAGGATGGCATCCTGGGCCTTGGCGCTGAGCTACATTCTCCAGCTCTTCCTCCTCCTCCTGCTCCTCCTCCTCCTCCTCCTTCTCCTCCTCCTTCTTCTTCTTCTTCTTCTTCTCCTTCTTCTTTTGCCATTTTTTACAATTTCAAGACAGAGTGTTGCCCAGGTCAGGCTCACACTTGTGAGCCTCCAGCCTCAGCCTCTGAGAATGCTGAGATCACAGGACTGTGCCACCGGGCCTGGGCACACTTTCTAGCACTTTGAAACTTCCCCACTTGTTTGAATCGGCAGGCAAAGAAAGCACTGTGGAATTCATCCACTGACTCCTCCCACATTCATGAAGAGCTTTCTAGGGAGCAGAGTGGAAGTGTTGGAGGCAACAAAGGTGCCTTGTGACGATGCTTTCTGGGCAGTGGCTCTGGTCCAGACAGGGTCAATGGCGTCCATGGTGGACAGTGCCGCACCACTTCGGGGCCTGGCTCTGTCTTCAGGGAGGGGCTCAGCAATTGGTTCTGGGGGAGGTGGACAACAAGTTTTCATTTGGTTTTATTTTACTGAAACCAACTTAATTCTGACGTGACCTTTGGAGCGCTGAGATGCCGCTCCCCTGCGTGGCCCCGAGAGGCGCACTGTCCATCTGTGTTGGATTACAGGGAGAGATCAAGGTTTGGGGGCTTCCCATTCGTGGTGGCTTAATTCTCAACAGAAAAGGACAATTTAAACAAAAGGCTTCTTTGAAGGGAAGCTCTTTCTCTTTTATTGTTCAACCTTATAAAAATAGATGCCTCCCCTCGAGTTGCTATCATTGGACTCCTATCCTTAATAAAAGAAAACAGAACCCAAGTAGCCCTGTATCTATTAAAGAAATTAAATTTGTAATGGAAAACCTTCCCATAAAGGAGAGGAAATAGGGCACAACTTGATGAATGGGTGTTGTGCTTTCCAAATCCGGCCTTGTGTTCTGGCAGTTACATCAAATTCTGCTCAAGACTGGAGCAGAACGTGGGTGTGTGGAGAGGCAGCTGTTGATACACGCCTCCTGGAGCGGGGGACTCAATGGGACACGTTGCGGAGGACCCGGCTTTCCCGTGGCGGAACTGCCGAGCACTGGCTCCTGTGTTGGATTTTGTTTTTCCCTCCAGAGTCGAAGGATCATTTCAGTGCGTGAGGATGCAGCTCAGGGGTTCCCTGGGGAAGAAAGGCCGCACCAAGAAAAATGGCAAAAGAAGAGCTGGCTGCTTCTTCAGATTTTATTCTCTTTTCCTTCTCTGTCCTCATAATTATTATATTTATTAGTACATGTTTGCGGTGTGCAGCAGTTGCACTCCCCCGGGGGTTGGGACACATGTCTACACGTTCTCAATCCGCCTTTCTTCACCCCCTCCCCTGCTCCCGTGTCCCTCCATCTCCACACCCCTTCCCCACCTCCGCAAAATCTGACTTTTGATTTTCTTTCATTTCTTTTATGTTGCTTTCTGAATTGCTTCTTGACCCGCAGCCGCGTCTGTGAATTCGGACTCCTCTTGCCTGTGATACCCCAAGGCAGGGCTGACTTCGAGGACCTGGCTGCCTCAGGAAAGCCAAGTCCCACACGCTCCCCCCAGCTTCAGCCGTTACCTTTCTACCAAATGATGCACGTGTACGCAATTTGACTTTGTTTTGGCCTTTCTCTCTAGGTACGCCTCCTTATTGTGTGTCTTTTTATCTAGTGGTCACACTAGACCTTAAAATCAAGGAGAGTGAATTGAAAGTTTCACTTGCCTTGGTAAACATCCTCCTTTTAGTATCCATTCCTCCAGTTGCCTCGTGTTTTGAAAACCTAGGCACTGCCTGTTCGTGTCCTTCTTGGCCAGCTTCCTTGGTGGTCAGGAGCACAGGATGTACCTAAATCTGCAGTTAGTTCCTTGATGTAGCTGATGAGCTACAGATCATCAGCTATTACCGTGCTATAGTTTTGGCTAATAAAATGCAGCAAGATTTAACTGGATGCTGCTGACACAGAGAAAGGAAACAAAAGTCTGCAGCGATGACGACGGGAAGAGGTTGAGCAACTAGCGCCCCCCCCCCAGCCCCCCCACCGGCAGGGTGATTCCTTCCAGTGGAACTCGCCTAGTTAGTCATCAGCTCAGCCCAAGTTCCAGCCCAGGAAGCCCTTGCACTTTGAACTTTCTGGGATTGGCTAAGCACAGTGGCCCTGAAGGTCCATGAAGTTGGTTAGTTTTGCTAGGCTAACGAGACAAAAGAATTTCACGGGAGGACCGTAACTAGTGGTCCAGACAGCATAAGGATTATGGGAAGGGTTTAAATATGAGTGAAAGAGGAAAAACATTTAGCTTGTGGCATGAGGACATGCAGGAGGAACAGGCAATCCCTAATAGAAATGGAATGTGGGGAAACCAGAGCACATCACGCAGCTGGGGCAGAGCCACGGGGGGCTATCTCAGGGTTCCCATGGGTATCCCAGGACGTTGAAGGGAGAGATGCCAGGCCAGAGGTGTGAGAATCTTGAATGCGTAAGACATGCTCCACTTGAGTGACAGGGTCTGCACAGCTCTACATCATGAATCTTTAGGACTGCTCACAAACATTAAGATTCGCCTTTCAGAGTAAATGTGCACATGTCCATAAGAAACTTAATGCATGCACAGATGCATATGGGTGTACACACATCCAGATTTACATATGTACATGCACATATTCACAGAGACTCTTTTGATTTTGTCTTTTTGCTCTTATGTACTGGTGAGGAAATTCTCAGCCAATCCTGCAACCTAGCATTTGTGACATGTATCAGTTTTGACATGAAACAACTAAATTAATGCTTGGCCTTCATCTGTGCTTCCAACAATCACAGATGCATATTTTCCTTGCTAGAATTGAATTTAGCCCACCAGTACATTTCATGAAGATCAGCAGATGGTGATTGCTTTCCGGCTGAGTTGGGTTGGGGTTGAACCAATGACCATTGTGGTGAAATCTCCTTTTACAGTCACTTGTTCCAACCGTTTGCCTGGTTAAAATCTCAAAGTTGAAAAAAAAAAAAGTCTTATAAGCACTGTCGTGGGCTGCCTTGATCGCTAAGTTGTGTGTCCAAATATAAAGTCAACTTTTAGAACAACCTTGCTAAGTTTCCTTCTACCCGTGATAGTACCGCTTTCCAAATACTGCACAGAGTGGTCAAAGGGACAGACTCTCACAGTCTCTTGTTCCACTCAAGCTCTGTCCTCCATCCACGATTTAAAGCCTGCTGTGCAGGGAACTGATTTTCCCTAACGCAGCATGGAAGACACTGCCCTGAATTTGATCAAGAACCTTGGGCCGCTTGGAAATCTGTTTCCTTCTAAGAATCAGAATGAGAGCTAGTTAGTGCGATGGTCGTCTCTTACGTATTTTCTCTCCGACCTGAGTGTTCCCATGGGATAGAGGGACAACAAACCAGAGAAGAATCATTTCCTATGTCTTGTCCATATGGCTATCAGGAACTTGGCTGATTTGTGTGGGGATCAGTGAGGTCAAGTGTAAAAGGCTAGTGGATTCTTATTGCTGTTGCTACAAAGATTGCATCAGTCAGGCCACAGTCATCCCAAGGGGTGGGGGTGGGGGGGCTCTTTGCAATTGAAGGTCCTTCTAGTTTACTCATAAGTGAATGATTTTTTGGTGTGAAATGGGCTCTTTTCTTTCTCAGTAAAAAAAAAAAAACATTCTTAGAAATAACCTACTTAGCTAATACACTGAAGGGAGGTGCCCCGTCCAGTCTGTTCTCAGCTTGTGGGTCCCAACGCTGTCCCAAAGTGTCACAACCAGCAGAACCCCCTTCACGTCACCTTCATCCTGGTGTTTCTTCTTCCACTTACTTTCTCTAAGCTCCAGAGGTCCTGCTTCCTAGTCCACAGGAAGTTCAAGCATCCTGGCCCTCCCCATCCCTGTGTCTACATACAATCATCACTCCTGTTCAGGCCAACATACTTTTTTTTCTGCTGTGGGTCACTCCTGGAGTTTTCTAAATCTCTGCTTCTACTCTTGACTCTTAGGGTCCATTCTGCCCTGGATACCTGCACTCCATCAAATCACGTTTCCCTCCTACCTGTCAGCCAAGTCAGCCTAAAAGTCCAGTTCCGTAGCTGGATGATGTGGGCTCTGCCTCAAATTCTCTTTCTCCCTAGACCACTACATTTTAACCTTTCTTCCCACCTCTCCCACCTCTTCTCTTCCGTTTCTTGCCCCTCCCTTCCCCCTCCTCCTCTCCTTTCCCAATTCACCTCTTCCCCTGCCTTTTCTTTTGCCTCTTTTGGGTTTCTACAAAGTGCCTAAATCTGGACTTGCACATGCACTTGGCTTTCTTAGTATAGGACACCCCTCCCCCTTCCCCTCCCCACTTGGGCCCCATCCCAAGTACATGTTGTGTAGCTGGTTGCCTAAATGCCACTCCCATCTTGTGTCAAATGGTACAACCTGAAAGTCTTTCCCTGATCAGCCTAAGGCACCTACAGATCCTTCTTGGATAGTCACTGAAATCTTTTTCATGGCAACGGACACCATGATGCTTGTGGTCTCTCTGTCCTCTCTCTGTTAATCTGTCCTGTCCAGTGTCTTCTAGTTATTGTCATTTTCTCCTCCATGGGAATTGGTGATATGCTCTGCGAGAGTATGAATCTTTCTTGAAGAATCAGTACTTAGAACTGTAAGTTTGGCATACAGTAGGTGCTCAACTAACATGTGTGAATAAATGAATAAGCTTATAGAATCCAGGCTAGATGTTGTTCATCAAAGACACAAAGATGGGCTCACTTATTTCTTGTCAAACCAAACAGTCCCCTTATTCCACCTTCCCACCCCCTTCTTAAACATTTATTTTCCATTTTCCTGAACCCTGATCTGAGCCCTTGTCGCTTCTGGCTAGAATATATTACCAGCCTCCTACTTTGTTGGTATGACATTAGGCTCTTAATTCTTCAGTTATGCTTGTTTTTGTCACGTTTATTGTTTGTGGGAAAACTCTTAAAATTTCTCAGTTCTTAGCAAAATAGGAAAAATTTTAAACCCTATTAAAATGTTAACACAACATTTAGAAAAGAATAGGAAAAAAGAAATTACACGTAATCAACATCTTCATAAGACTGCCTTTCCTTTCCTAATATTTATGATTCAATCTATTCACCCATGGTGCATTTTTGCATGGGCATAATGTGTGTGTATGCAACATCATTTTCTATACTTGTACTTAGTATTTCGTAAACAGTTTCATGTTACTCCGTAATTTATTTTGTTTGCTATTCCACACAATGTTCCATTACTAACTGTGTCATGACTAAATCTTCAAGAACAAGAGAATGGTTGGATCATTTCCAGCTTTTACTTAATATAACACGGCCATGAATGTTGTTGTACAAATGGTCTCTTATTTTCAGGTATTTCTTTTGGAGAAATTCCAAGCTGTAGAATTAACGGGCCAAAGGTTGTGATCAATTTATGTGTGTGTGTGCGTGCACATGCATATATGTATGCATGCATGCATAATGTTGGTATGAGTGTATTACTGCATTTCTCTACAAAAGGCTTTTACAAGTTACCAGTGTTACAAGAATGTATATATCCTGTCATTTCTCTTGAAACTTGCGTACACCAAGTTTCTTCTCTTGCAGAATTTGGGTGAACTTATTGGTTGTATTACGATCTTCATTGGCAGTTCTGTTTTGTGCTTGCCAGCGGTGAGGTTGGATGTGCTCCCATGTGTTGGTTTCTTATGTGTGTTTTCCCTCGAGTGAATTCACTGTTTTTGTCCATTTGTTGACATATGTTTTAGTGCTATCATATATTTATATTAATGTTTTTTGAACTAAATTCTTTCTTCATTTGCCTGCACCGTCTTCTGCCAGGAGGGGAGGGGAGCGAGGAGACAGCCAGGATGGGAAGGGAGCAAAGGACAGGTGAATGAATACAGACCAACATTTGGAACACAGCCTTTGAGCTCTGAATTCAAGAGCCAGTCTGTAGAGAGGACTCTGCACATCTGTAAAACATCTCCTAAAAGCAATTAGCATCAGCTTCATTAGCGTGCAAATCCCTTTTTCTAGCACTGTTGTGCCCAGCTCTGCCACCAAACAGCTGTGAGATCAGAGACCAGAAGGGAAAAATGCCTGGACAGAGATCTTCAGGCAAGTGACGAGAAGGGAAGAAATCACTGGGGATACAGGCATCTCAGCATTTATGTAAGATTTTAAAACACTACTTTATAGTGTTTTCTTTTCCTTATATGATTTCTTATTTCACAATAATGTGCAGTCAACAAGGAAACATTGAAAACCTACTGTTTCAAAACTCTGAAGCCCATTTCAATTCATACCTCATTGTTAAAAAACGTTCCAGCTAGGAATGCCAGGAAGCCCTGAAGGCTGTTTATTAGGTCAGGCTCTTTGTGTGTTGTGAGGGTCCCAAGGATCACTTGACCTTTGTCATTGTGTCCCAGAAGGCACATAAAGCTGCCACTAATGACTCAGAAAACACAAAGGGCCACACACTATTGCTTAATAATTTATAAGCTTAACCAGAAAGTGAGTCTTCAATAAGCTTTAATTGTGAATTTGCTAGGATTTTATAAGTTGGAGAGCCTCCAGGTAGGATGGGTTGGGTAGGCACAGAATCTTTCTTTATTTTGTAGATTTATGGGTGGTTAATCAGATGATTGTCACATAGACACCCTAGATGACTGGTCTTTCCATCTTTCTATGATGGAAATCACTAAGTTTAGCTCAGCTTTCAAGCTGAATTACATAGCAGTCAGATAAATTTTGGATCAACCAGATAGAAAAAAAACAGAGAAAAAGCTTGTTTCAGGGTGTATGGCTTTTTGAGAAAGTTCTCATAGTTGTAAGTATATTATGTCTTTTTAAATCTGATTTTCAACATCAATGCTGCAAATTTTCCTTTTTAAAATCAAAATTGAACTTTCATAGAACAAAAGAAGAACCATAGTTATTTTTCTTTCTTTTTCTTTTTTTCTTTGTTCGAGCCAGGATCTTGCTCTGTAGTCCTGGCTTGTCCTGAACTCACTATGTAGCCCAGGCTGGCCTTGAACTCACGGCCATCCTCCTACCTTAGCCTCTCAAGTGCAAGGATTACAGGTGTGCACCACCACTCCTGGTTTGGGTGGTGCTGGGGAATCAAATCCAGGGCCTTGTGTTTGCAAGGCAAGCCCTCTAATCCCTTGGCTATTCCTCTGGTTCCAAGAACCCTGAGTCCTGGAGTGTCACAGTGAATGGACAGCTGGGATCCTCCTCTCCTGGGCCACATGGGGTGGGAGACCGCCTCGTGTCAATAGGGATGTGTTGGTCAACAACCGACCGCAGGTGGATGGTGGGCCCGTTACATATGATGACCTGAGCGACTCCTCTCCCTTGCACTCTTCTGGTGGCGTTTTTCTGTGTTCCGATGTGTTTTGGTGCACAGCATGGTGCTACCATTGCCGAAAGAACTCAGTGCCATGACGCGCCGTGCAGATCCGTGAGTAGGCAGCGGCACACCAGCTGGGCAGATGGAAGCGCAGGCTGTGACGTCAGCACACTGATGAGCTCACACGGCGACGCAGTTCCTGGGCTGTACCCTGTTGTTTGTGATGCGTGTCTGTGCTTGAATTCTTTTTTCTTTTCCGGTACTGGGACTTGAACACAAGGCCTTCACTCTGAACTAGATCTCCAGCTCTCTAAGCACATTTTATTTCGAAATAGTCTCACTAAGTTGCTAAATTGCCTCAACTTGCAATGCCCCTGCCTCAGCCTCCCAGATTGCTGGATTTACCCGTGTGTGGCTTCATGCCCGGCTTGTGCGCTGATCCTGTTGGTCCTTTTGAGGACGGCATTCTCTTCTCTTTCAGGGTCTTGGTCTTGGAGACCGGAAGCACTAGGATCTGCCCTTGTGTTTGCCCCAGATCGCAAACAAGTAAAGGCATTTTGTTCCTCCTTAGTCCCTGAGCTATAAGATGGCGGCGGGAACATCTGAGGGAGCTGCTCTCCGGCTCCCAAGTTACCGATCATTCCCGAAAGTAAATCTAAGTGAGATTTAAGGGAAGACCAAGGGCTTTATTTTCAGTTGTGGTTACACTTTCGTGGCTTTTCTACGCTGTCTCCCGTTATTTTAGCTTCCTCCTCCTTCCAGTTTTGGGTTATCAGGCACAAAACCTTTGATGCCCAAGCCGGTGCCCACACTGCGCCCCACGGGTGCTCGTCCCACGCCCACACTGCGCCACGTTAGAAGGCCGTTGGCTGCTGGGGAGGAGGACACTGCCCGGTATATTGGTAGCAGCCAGTTAGATCAGGTCCATTTTTGGATTAGAAAGATGAGCGTCGACCTACAGTGTTCATTTGAAATTGTATCACAGAAGCAGCAGCTTGGCCTGGAGGCAGATGCCATGGAGTAAAACGACTTTGTGACCTCACGAGTCCTTTCAGTCCTTCCGGTTTGCTTTCAGGACCGGGCGGAAGGGCTCCCACGCGGCTCCCTGCCGGCCGGCCGCATGCGCGTGTGCCGCCAGCGCCGGCGTGCTGATGACGTCAGAGGTGCCGCGGGAGCCGGCCACGCAAGGGCCTGGAGAAGGCAGCTGCAGGGGAGCAAGCGGGTCCTGCGGCCCAGGGACCAGGGGAGCTAGCGGGTCCTGCGGCCCAGGGGCGGTGGCGGAGGCGCGTTATCCCCGCCTTCCACAGCTATCGACCAAAGGCCACGAGCTGGACGGCTTAGCAGGGACGGGTTTTCTCAGGCCTCTGGAGGGCGGAGGGGCCGGAGCAAGCGCCGACGGCTGGTTTGCGGGAGGGGGCTCTTTGTCGCTCGTCCCGGCCCACCTCTCTCTCCTCTCTTGTATGGGGATCAAGTCCAGCGTCTGTACAGTGATCAGCGCCTCCAACTCATTTGTATTTTTGATTTTGAGACAGGGCTGGGCTCGAGTTTGCCATCCTCCTGCCTCAGCCTCGCACTGCGCTGGATCACAGGCCTCCACCCGCGGTTTGTCTTCATTCACTGTATATGTGCGTGAGGCGTGTGCGTGTGTGTGTGTGTGTGTGAGAGAGAGAGAGAGAGAGAGAGAGAGAGAGAGAGAATCTCCACTCTCCCTTCCCCTGTCTTAGCTTTACTGAATAGGGCTTGCTTCTTATTATCTTATTTAAGCTTGATTGTCTATTTAAGATGCTCTCTGTAGGCATAGCCACAGTGAGGCGAAGGCTTGGCCACATGGTCTCTGCGGGGACGTGGGTCCTTACCAAGGAGCCGCGCCTCTGCCTGGCCTCAGTGTGTGCTTGCAGTAGCCCCCATGCGTGCTGTGCTGTAGTTTCCTATTGTAACTCAGTTCAGGAGTAACAACTAGACATTTTTGGGATGTTGAAAGACCAAGTCCAGTGTAACCTTATCCATGTGGAGAACTGTGGCTGGGGATCCCCCAAGACCCGGGGAAACCTTCAGGATCGGAGAAATCCTGGAGGAATTAGAAATCTCGATTTATGTTCTGACACGTGTTACAAAGAAGAAATTCGCCTTGTCAAGTGCCTGTCTCCGTGTGCTCAGACACCTGCTTATCTCTTCATGTTGCCTTCCTCCTGGTGTCCTCAAGTCTGGAACATTCTGAGTGGGGTCTTTTCATTGACACCAAGCTTTGGGGGTGACTGATCACCTCATTGAAGGTGAGTTTGGGATTTAGTAATTCATTTTAGAAATAGGTATGGGAAATGAATGTCTCTCTTAGAATCAGTGGCAGCTAATTTGTATGAATCACTACAGACCACTGAGCAAAAATGTCGAGGTCTCCTCCAGCTGGATGCTGCTAATCAGTCTTCTGACATTTGGGAGATGAAGGCAGTTAACGTGATGGCGATTACATCATATATATAACGTATATATATATATGTATATATATATATATTATATGTAACTTTTGCTTTTTAATCTCAATTTTTAAAATATGCTTAAAATTAGGCTGTAAAATGCCTCATTTGAAATACCAAAGATCTATTCTTACAATATTCATAGGACATTTTTTCAATGACCCTTTGATGCAAACATTTCTAGAGGTTCCTAGGGAGATAGAAATAACACTTTGATCAAACATTCATTCAGTAGTGTCCAGCCAGTGGCCTGCCACTTTTTGTTCTTTATAGAAATGTTATGATAAAAAACTAAAAAGAAAGTTTTAGTACATGTATGTGTAAGTTAACTATATTATATGTTTTATATGTTGCCCCAGATTCTTTTCACTGAAAATAAAAGGGTAAAAATGCTGTAGGACACAGGCTGGACAGTCCTGCATGATTTGGTTCAAGAAATAACTCTTGAGCACCTTCTCTGTGTCAGGCACTGGGCCTAGTGTTGTCAGGATCAGACAGACAAGTTTCCTATTCTTGGAGCTTACGTTCTCACGTGGAAATAAACACTAAACAGACAAGTATGCAAAGGGAAGATGCAACAATAGTGCAGTGCAAATAATTCAAGCAGGTGACCTATTAGGGTTCTCAAGAAGAACAGAGTCTAAAATATGTGTGTCGTTTTGCAAGGGGACTTATTAGTAAGCTTAGAGGACCAGAGGAAGAAGATTCCACAGTGGCCTTCTCCACAAGGGAGAGCCAAGTTTCCCTATAGCTGCTCAGCCCAGGAAGATGGAAGTCCCAGAATAAGAACGATCAAAGACACAGCACCAGTCTGAGGTCGGAGCCTGGAGGGTCACTGAAGAGTCACAGTGTGAATCTGTGCGGAAAGGCTGAAGAAACTGTAGACCGACAGTCAGAGGAGATGGCAAAGCCTGGAGCTCTTGCCGAACGGGAGCCCTTCCTTCCTCTTTCCCTTTTTATTCCACCAAAACTCCAAATCCATTGATTGGTGCCATCGACACGTGGGGGAGGGTCTTCTTCTCTCACTTTGCTGACCTACATGTCAATCACATACACACACACACACACACACACACACACACACACACACACACCCAGAACTGTGCCTTACTGATCTGCTAGGTGTTTATTAATTCACTCAAGCTGACATAGAATAATTAATACAGTCAGAGCGGTCAACCAATGTCTGAGTGGTGAAAGCACCAGGCTTGCCTGTCTAGGATCATGGATTGCTAAGCCTGCAAGGAGTTTCTACAGCCCGACAAAGCTTGGAGAATTTACAGCGCTTGAAGAAGGGTACCAGCGTTGCTGACCCAGAGGGTAAGAAGTGAGCGCGATGTAAAGTGAGCTGTGGCCGTGTGGTGGGACCAGTGTCTTCTGGGCTTTGGACAACTGGAGTTGGAGAGTCCAGATTTGATATAAGAGTTGTGGGATACCACTGAATGCTGTGGAATTTTCTCTAAGGAAAAGAGGGTGGTGGTAAGGAGAACTGGAAGAAAGACACAGAGTTAGGTTACACTTGGGTTATGCTGGGGCGGAAGGTGGCATTTTTAATGTGGCTGGAGAAGTAAGAGAGTGCAGTGAGTTTAGAGAGGAGCCGGAGGGGTGAGGACCAGGGTTAGTATCTTCCTCCCGAGAAGACATTCCTTCCCATATTCTTCTCCAAAGTTTGAAATTTGAAAAAAAATAATTCTGAATATATATTTTTACTTTTTTTTTTTTGTATTTGGGGGTCAAGCTCAGGGCCTTCACACTGAGTACATCCTCAGACCTTTCAGATCTTTTTTTTTTTTTTTTTTTGAGGCAGCATGTTACTGAGTAGCTAAATTGCCCAGATTGGGCTGGAATTTACCTGCCTGAGCCTTCCAAGGTGCTGGGATTACTGGCCTGTGCCACCAGGACCAGCTCCTGAAACTTGTATTTTAAAAGTTGATTGTTACTCACTGATACGAGAAACCCAGATCACAACTATCTCATGGAACTTAAAACAAAAAACAGATTGAAATAGGGGGTAGGGTGGGGAGGGAGGAAGGGGTAGGTAGGGAGAGGGACAAAAGGAGAGTGGGAAAGTCCTTGTCACCTTGACAAGATACTTACGTGCACAAAATGCTCAACTTCATTGTAAACCTTAAATTTTGCGCTTATACATATCAATAAAATGGGAGAAAAATCCAGTTGGAATGACATTGAGTTTGTTTAGTAATCTTAGGGAAAGAAATATTTTAATATGCTATCTTCCATTTATATACATGAACACTATATTTTTGCATGTGTTCAAATTTGATGTTCTTTTTTTCTCTGAGACAGGGTCTTGCTCTGCAGTCCAGGCTGGTCTTCAACTCACTGTGGTGTCCAGGCTGGCCTTGGACTCAGGACAATCCACCTGCCTCTACCTTCCAAGTGCTGGGATTATAGGTGTGCACCACCACGTCCAGCTTTATGTGGTGCTGGGGAATCGAACTTAGGGCCTTGCGCTTGCATGACAAGCACTTTAACTGCTGTACCATTCCTGAGATTTTATAACTTTCCTGATAAAGGTCTTGTGCTTTTCTTGTTATATTTGTTTGTAAACATTTTTAGTATGTGTTTCTATTTTAGATTTTTAAAGTATCTTCTCTTTCTTTAGATGATTGTATCTATAGAAAATGAATGCTTTTGTTCTCTTTATCTTATATTTCATACCTTATCAATTTTTATTAATGCTACTAGATTTTTTCATAGCTATCTTAATTTTTGTCATTCACTTACATAAAAGACACACGTTTATCTCTTCAGTCTCAGTGTTTTTAGCATTCATTTAATTTTCTTGTGATCACTAGAACTTCTGAAATAGTGTTAAATAATTTTATCACAGTTGATTTTAATTAAATTTTTTAGTGATTCAACACTATGAATAGAAAGTTGTTCTTGGTATTTAGCAAGTAATCTTGATTCTATTAACTTTATTCTTTTGGGATTTTTTATCAGAGACAGTTATAGAATGTTTTTGAATGTTATTGAATGTTTTTTGTCAGAAACAGTTATTGAATGTTATCAAATATATTTTAGCATTTTTAATATCATAATTTTCATTTTGTAGTATAGTAGATCATGCTGATAAAAATCCTCAAAATGTTGATATAGTGATTGTGTTGATAAAGTACTTTGCTATCCTGAAATAAATATGCGCTGGACACAGTAAACTATCCTTTGATACAGTGCTAAATCCTATATGCTATTTTTAAAGGCATTTTACATAGTAGGAAGAATCAGATTGAACAAATGTAAATGGTGACATCCCTGAAAATGCAAAATGACTGAAGATGTCAAGAAACTTTATCTTTAAAGTTTAAAAACTTTGAAAGTTGATTAAGAAGATGTATAGAAATAAGCAACTCTCAAATATGTATATTTTCAATAATTATAATCTTTAAACATTTAGAAAGGTTTAATTTCCACTTTGCTAGAAAAGCCAAAGGTTCTATAATTTCACATGCTGCAATTTTTCTTATAAACTAATAAAATAAACAAGTCTGAAAAGATTACCTGTTGGGAACATAAGAAGTTCAGTCTTAGGCAATCTTTGAATTAATTGACAATTCAGAATTACAACTTTCCTATAAAACATCAAAAATGAAGAGTTAACATAAAAATCTATGGTATAGAGGAAGGTGGACTCAGAAGCAGTTTTGTCTTTTGTGCTTTAACTTTCGAAGAGGTGAAAAATAATCTTATGGGCCATTAGACATTTTAAAGGGAGCAGAGATTGGCAGACCACACTGCACCTCTTTTTATGTTCAGTTTCCTTTTTCTTTTGTATTTCTGTGCCATGCTTCGAGCTATCTTCCATATTCTCTTCCAGGTGACTTATCTAGGTCATAAAGTTGACTTCGATTTTGACTCATAGACTGATTATTGCAGTGGAAATGATAGGACAATTCTCTCTACATCAGAAAATATTTTTTGTACCCCATTTAAACTTAAGTCTTATTATAGTTTTGATCTAAAATGTCCCCCCAAAATCTCAGGAGGTGGGGCCTAGTCAGAAAGGGCAGATCTCTTGTAAGGGTGTGTTCTCATCCCTTGCTCCCCCTTCTCTCCTGTGCTGCTTGGCTGTTGTGGGGTGAGCAGTTGTCCTCTGTTGTGCCTTTTTGCCGTGCTGTTTCTGCCTTGGAGTTCACCAGCCATGGACTGAACCCACAGAAACTGTGAACCAAATAAATCTGACATTCCTTAAATTGTGGGCACTAAGAATTTTGTCCCAGTGACACGAAAGTGACCAAGACAGACTCTACTGTTTAGTTGTTGGGTGTCAATCTCTCTACTAAGTTCAAATTCAGTCTCCTGGGGAGATGTTTCTATTTTTGATAGTCTGATGACTCAAAACATTCAATTGAAGATTCAATTGGCTAGTGGAGGAAAATGAGCTGTATCCTAGTTGCCTCTCTCTGGATTTTTGTCCCTCCCTGTCTCTGCCAAGAATTCTCTACTGTGACTTACGTTAAACACTCTGGTGTGTAATAACATGGTGACAGTTACAGGCCCGTTTTCACCTATGATGGGGACAACAATGTTAGGGACATGTTAGAAATTAACTTTAGGCTCTGAGAATGGAAACAAAGTTATACACAAAAAGCATTCAGAAAAAGAGGAAAGGTGGATGTGTGTTAGATAACAGGTATTACGGCCAGATCTATAGTGTCCTCCAGAAATCTCATATGTTCATGTGTGGGCTTTTGGAAGGCAATTGGGTGGCAGGGGCACTAACTTTAGCAGTGGTTTAGCATGTTTGTGGCCCTGGTCTTCCCCTGTGCTTTGCTTTCTGGCTACCCTGCCCTTGCGCCATGATGTTTCTGTTTTGGAACCAGCAGGCCGTGGACTGAAACCTCTGAAACTATAAGCCAAAATATCAACCCTTCCTTGTTTAAGTTGTGGCTGTCGGGTATTTTACTTCCCCCAGCTGGTAATGTACCTATCCAGTGAGTTCCACGATGGGCATAGGGCTAGGTGGCAGGGTCTGACGAAGAAAGGAAAAACATTGACAGGTCGAGACAAATCCTACTATGGGGAACAATTTAACTTCTGACTGAAAATGTTTATTTGGTCCTAGAGGCTAAGAAAATTTGCTAAATGTGTTTGGTAATATGTTACAAAGTCAATACTTAGCACTGGGGGAAACAGCCTGGAGGTGGAAGTCTGGGATGAATGATGCTCAGAAGGGAAGACTCTAAGTTGACTGGGGATTAAAGCCCCACAGCTCATGGAGTCTGTTAATTATTGTCTAATCACTTTGTCCTTGATGGAAGACCCACAGCTTAAGGGAGGAAAGGTTTATTTTAGCTCACAGTTTCAGGAGATCTCGGTCCATTCTTGGGTGGCCAGCAATGGGGGAGGGGCATGGTGGAGCCCTAGCCAGAGAGAACCTGTTCTTTCCACTGTGACAGGAATCAGAGTGAGTGAGAAGAAGAGCTAAGCTAGGGAGGGACGTAAGTCTACCAGGTTATGCCCCTCTGACCAGGCCCGCCTCTTAGCAGCACATGAAGTTGTCAATGGATTTATCCACTGATGCAGTTGACCCTCATTGTCCAATCACTTTCTAAATATATGGAGCATGTGGGGGGCATCCAAATCTCGATAGTTCTATTTTTTCTATTGAGAAGTATTGGCTTAATTAAGAATAGTTTTATAAGCCTAAGAGCCATAGGAGAGGAGTCCATGAGTAGCCGCTGTAACTGTTCGGTGGTAGCTTGAAGTGGGAGCCACACTTTGAAGGAGATTGTATGTGGAGTGAGTCAGCCTCTAATGGTGTTTCTGAAATGGTATAAAAAAATCATCACAAGGGAGAATTAGAGACGAGCCTTCACAGGTTCTAGAGACCAGGATCTCACTGCCATCCCAGGGTTGGCTTTGTGTCGAACTGGCTGCCAGCCTCACCTGTGAAGTCTGAAGATTTTCATGAAAGGACATTGGTGGTCTCCTGTGGACATACAGGTTCTTCCATGAGCTCACTTCATAGGAAAAAAGTGAAAAGTATCCAGTCTTAAGTCATCAAAGAGTTACCTTATTTTTGTCTTCCTCTTAATCTTCCTTCATTTTAGAGGAAAGATTAATAGGCTCTTAATGTATCTACCAGAAGATGTGATGGATTTAAAAGGTCAGGATATGAAAATTTTCATCATGTTTTGAACTAAATGGTTTATGAAACTCCCACAGCCTCCTATAAGAGTGCTTCCTTGCATAAGTTTCTGAATGGGCACAACATTAAATTTGGTATTTTAAGAGAGTGATTCTGTAGGTGTGGTATCAATGTGGACAAATTTATTCTCTTTTTTTTCTCACATGGCTTATGCTTTTGCTATTGTTTAAGAAGTCATTTCTTGCTCTGAGATCGAAAGATATTCCTATTTTCTTCCAAACATCTTTCTCCACTTAAATCTTTAATGCATTTGAAATTTATTTTTGTACTTCTAATATAGTATGAAGGAGAAATCCAGTTTCATTTTCCTCAGCACCATTTGTTGAACAATCCATCATTTCTCCCCTGAACTGAACAAGTATAAAGCCAACACTACTTGTCTCTCCATGCATGTTTCTGTGTTTTGAATGTTACATTTTGTTCCACTGATGCATACCCTGCCTCTGTGCCCATACCTCATTGTTTAAATTTACAGTCTTATTCTACAGTTTACACTTGGTGTTTGGTAGAACAAGACTGTCATATTGCTCTTTCTCTCAACAACTGTCTTGGGTTTCATTCATAAATTGTTTCCTATCTTCTGTTTTTTTCCCCCATATTTTAAGGAGTGATCATTCTGTCATCTGTAAAGCAAACTGACCTCCACTTGAATTCATTATTCATCCCTTTTTTTCAAAACCTTTTTCCCAGTGGAAATGGGAGCCTGGTCTGGCAGCGGGAGCCCAGTTCCTGGGAAGGAGATTCAAATAGCGGAAGTGGCCAAGTGGGGCTTTCCAAAACAAGAGGCCACGGTTGTCCTCCCACGTTGGGAGATCTCGGCTGTGAGGCTCCCTGTTTGGCTGGAGCTTCCTGACGCGTAGGTCACATGAGTTCTGAGCTGACTGCAGGTGGGATACTGTGGAGCCTGCCTGTCTCTGAGTTTAGGATTTCAGCTGCCTGTTCCAGGTAGTGGGGAACCTTGCACAAAGTTTGGCCCGTGTCACCTGCTGTCCTGACAGCTGGCCAGGGGGCCAGTTGATATTTTTCATTATCTTTTAAAAAAATCTTTAAAAATTAAATTTATTTTAAATATGACATAAAATATAAAAATTGTACATAATAATGGTGGTAATATGAAGTTTTAAGATGCATATATTATAAAATATGTAAACGATATTGATGATAAATATGTAAACTAAGTTTGTTAAACATTTCTTATTTGTTTATGATAACACTTTAAAAAATCTTTTCTTCTAGCATTTTTGTTGTTTTTTTCTTGTTATATGTGAGACATTCATCTTGGGAATTGGTATATATTTATATTGGAAATATCTATATCTATCTATGTATATATACACACACAGATATATATATTTTGGGGGGATATATGTATACATACGTGTGTGTGTGTGTGTGTGTGTGTGTGTGTGTGTATGACATCTTAATCATTTTTACTTCCCTTTCCCCTCCCTGCCTGCCTCTCTCCTGTCCTTTGAAATCCACAGCCCATCGCTGCCCCTCCCACCACTCTGCTGTGCAGTAGGGAGGCCGAGCTCCTCGCTCCTGGTCAGCGGTGACCTAGCTCCTGTGGACCAGCCTTTCACCATTCCTCCCTCTCTCCTGCTCTCCCAATCCAACTCACAGCTTCTGAGGTTCACGCCTCGGCTTCCTCACGTGAGCGAGCTCGCTGCCTTTTCTCTGTGTCCTCCATGGTGTGCA
The DNA here is from genome assembly GCA_004027205.1 of Ctenodactylus gundi. Taxonomy (NCBI): domain Eukaryota; kingdom Metazoa; phylum Chordata; class Mammalia; order Rodentia; family Ctenodactylidae; genus Ctenodactylus; species Ctenodactylus gundi. The sequence goes on along the minus strand of PVKB01006092.1, from coordinate 54,081 downwards.
CGTGCCCATTTTCTTCATCCATTCCTCGGCTGGTGGACACTGGGGCTGTTTCCATTCTTGGGCTATTGTGACCAGTGTTTCCACGAGCATGATAACGTGGATGACTTCCGACGTACCAATTTCATTCCCTTTGGTGGCACACCTAATACTGGGGTTGATTGATCAGAGAGACGTTCTATTTTTAATTTTTTGAGAGTGCCCCATGGCATTTTCCACAATGACTTTCTTAATTTACACTTCTACCCCTTGTGAACCACAAAAGAATAATCCCTCTTTATTATTTCAGTCACATGTGAAAGTTTACTACTGGGGATGTTGAGCTAATTTTTCAAATGAGACCAGAGAGCAGGGGTTGAATATTAAGGACTCACTTTTTCTCTTCCTCCGTGTCAGCAGGATTGGAAATCTCTAGTCTGTCTCACCGGGCCTAGGCGATATCGCATTGTGGTTTGGATACAGTTGCCTGGTCATTAGTGGTGCTGGTTCTTTTTTCATGTAAATGTCAGTCGCTTGTGTTTGTTCTGTGGAGAAATGTCTACTCAGAGCTATTGCTCATTTTTGCCTGATTTTTTTCTATTGAATTTTGAAGTTTCTTATGTATTCTGTGTATCAATCTCTTGCCAGAAGTATGGCTCCTATTTTTCATGGCTTTTAAAAATCAAGTACGTAATATTTACAATTTGTTACGGTAAAATCAATTTCTCCTCCTGCCTGTGGAATCCCTACACAGTTTTCCTTTCATCAAGTCACCTCAGCCTGCTTCCCACCCCCTCCCCTCAGTCTGTTTCGGTAAGCCTGCCCCAGATACAGTGCCACCTCTCCTTGCCAACACTTACGGTGTTTACTTTTTCCTCCATTCAATGTGAACTCTCCCTTTATCTTTTCTCCTATCTGTTCATCCGATCAAAAAATTTGGTATTGAGAATCAAAGTCTAAAATCTAGCTGTATGCAGTAGGGAACGAAGTTCTCTGGCAAGCTCACAGGATTATGAGCTGGCATGTGAACATGTCAGCAAAGAGACCTCATCGTTAGGAATGGTGACACCTGCTAAGGAGGGGAGAACTGGCACTGTGAGATGTGCCACTCTGTAGTCCAGCACCCAAACTCGGGCACTTTTGAGAGTGAAATAAGGATAAGATGAATTATTACGTTGGAAAAACAGGTGAGAACCACGACTGTGCCAGGCGAGTTGGGTGGCTTGCTCCATAAGAAACCTCATTGTCACAAGGGGAATGACAGGATCTCAAACAATGGACATAGGGTGGTGACATGTATGTTTCAGGACCCAAATGTTGTGATGAGTGCAAAGGTTGAGGAGCTCATCCAGGAGCCAGATCCCTGACCTCGGAAAGTCTCGGAGCCGGGGGTAACCGGTGTGCTGTGTAGATGGTCGGTGCTGAATCTGTGCTCTCCAAAAAAAAAAAAAAAAAAAAAAAAAAAAAAAAAAAAAAAAAAAAAAAAAAAAAAAAAAAAAAAAAAAAAATCAAGGAAGAGAGGGCAGACACTGTGTACAAAAGACTAAACCCGTGCCTAGCCGCTGGACAGGCGCAAGTCTCTAGATTTAGAATCCATTGAAATCAAATTTTAGTAAGTCAAGGAAAGACTCATCCCCACTGTGCAATTGCATTGTGGAACCACGCGCAGCAGAACATGCCCTTCCCTAGACTCAGAGCAGGAGGCCACGGCCCTTTTTTTCCCTCAAAAGAGCAGCCAGCACACTGCGAATCTTCCTACTACTATTATGTTTTTCCCTTTGGGAAGCCCTGGACGAACACTTCTTCAGAATCCGTGTCTCAGGCGCAGGCTGAAGGTTTATTTTAGATGGGGCCACCTGTGTGAAGGGCAAGGGGTGTTTCGAGAGGAGTCTTTCATTTGTCTCGCGGGACAGAGGGGGCTTCCGCCGTGATGACGTCACCCTGGGGGCACCTGTGGGACTGTACCGAAGTTGGCTCGGGTACAAAGGACGTGGTTCTCCTTTCTCTTTCCCGTGGGGTTAACTCGATTTCTCCTTTCCATAAATCCTTTAATTGGTTTAATAAAACGCGTGAGAAGCTGCGAGTGGCCGTTTCCAGTCGCTGCGCTGGGCGCGCCTGGGCGGTGGAAGTCAGCGAAGCAAAGACGGGCATTGTGCGCAAAAGCGAACACCAAAGCTCGGGGCCAGGGCGCGCTGAGAGGAAGAAGGCCAGTGCGAGGCGGTGGGGAGTTCTTTGATCGTCCTCGCATTCACGTGCGTTGCTCTGACATAAAACCTCCCCTGGCATTCCACAAGCAACCAGGAAAGAATAACCCCTCTTTGTTATTTCAGTCACATGTGAAATTTTACTACTGGGGATGTTAAGCTAATTTTTCAAATGAGAGAAACGAGGGCAGAGACTGAATATTAACTGTTGCGGAGCCCCAGGCTGACCCAGCAGCTGGGAATTGCCCTGTGTTGACGAAAGGTCATAGCAATTTCCAAAAAAGCCTTTCCACCCCCTTTTATGTTTTGAGAGGATCTCGGGCAATGAATAGAAACGGGACAGGATCCTTTCTGTGGTCAGATCCATCCCTGACCCTCCAAGTGACCTCAGGGGGAGTTTCAGCGATTATTAAGGCACAAAAAACCCAACCTCTCCTGATTATTTCTCCACTGCTCCCCTCCCTCCCTCCGCATCCTCCCTCCCTCCTTTTTTTCCCTCCTTCCTTCTCCTCTGACCCCATTCTTCCTCCTCGATCTTTTCATTCTTTTAGAGGATATTGTGCACAGGTGCATATTTGATATAAAGTCAAAGACACCTCTCTCCTATAGGACCGTTTTCTACTGCATGAGGTCTCTGGGCTCCCCAAACCTCACGGAATAATTTTCTAAGTCAGAGGAGGCAGCCGGCGGGGTGACCAAGGGAGGCACCTGAGGAAACAGAAGGGGGCAGGTGACAGGAACAAGGACACCAAAATGGAGAACACAGTGAAGGGAGAAAGAAAGAAAAAGAAAGAAAGAGGAGCAGCAGGGTGAAGGCAGGGGGACGGAGGACCGTGGCGTGTGCTGGGCCACGCCTGGGAACGGGAGCCAGCTGGGCCCTCCGCCCTGGGGCCTGTCCCCAAGGCAGGTATTCCCATGCAGCTGCCTTCCTTGAAGTGGAAAGCCAAGCCTTCTATCGACTGTACAGCGAAGCCCACCACGCTACTGGGCCTAGGTCAATAACGTTTCTAACTGCATATATTTAATTGCATTTTATTATGACAATTACTTTGCAGGAAGAGAATAGAAAAGTATTCCAAGTTCTATTATCAATCACTGAAACTTGTTTTTAGTATTTATAGCTTAAAAAAGTTTCTGCCTTACCAGCTGTGACCCTTGGAGAGATCATGTCAACTTGAAGCAATCAGGAACCACGCCCAGATTAGGCAATTAGGAACCAGCTTGGATTAGAGTGTGAGTGATTTGTGGGTCAGCGAATGAGGGAAGAGCACTCACTCAGATGTGGGAGGGCCAGCTGGGAACTTGAACTGTCTAAAAGGAAGGACGGAAGAAGAAAGATTGTCCCAGCCTCTTCCTCTGGGAGAGCGCTCGCCTTCACAACTGTCTGTGGTCGCTGACTGCTGCACGCTGCAGATCTGCATCACAGATTCACTCCAGTCTCAACCTGTGCCTCTCTGCCTGTCACCAACTGTCACTCCCTGGTGTTTGCCGTTGTGTTTTGAACACCCGAGATTCTCAGCATACTCTCCCCGGCTGTCCTGTGGTCTGAACAGGTGTTCTACCCCTCAGCTGAGAAGCCACCCTCCAGCTCGCCAGCTTGCCATGTGCAGGCCACCATCTTGGGCTGCCTCTATCCTTGGACTTGTGAGCCTTACAGAATCCAAACAGATTCTTTTTGTTATAATTCCTATAAACTCTGACTTTTGTAAGAACCCAAACTAATAAACCAGTTGTCATTGGTAATACTAGGTAAACATCTTTTTTTAAATTAGGGTATAGTTTACATAAAACAAACCACACAGCTGTTGAGGCCGGGAGCCATTGCCCAGTGGTTAGGGCACTTCCGTAACAAGCACAAGGTCCTCAGTTTGATTCCTCAGAACCACATAAGCAAGGCGTGGTAATGCACTCCTGTAATCCCAGCACTCAGGAGGCTGGACTGTGACACATGACGTTTCTCTAGTACATGTGACATGTGGAAACATTGTTATATTATGCACTAGAATATAATTTAGGGAAAACTCCTTATGCCATCCGTGTCCCACTTTTTTACAGGAAAAGCAGGGATAACTAGAGTATCCATGAAGGACTGCTGTGGGGATTAATATACATTTATACATGCAGCAGGTACTATGTCTGTATTAAAATTATTATCTTGAAGAACATGATTCTTTCAATAGGAAAAGAACCTACTGGAGCAGTGACGCTGCTAGTGGCTCAGACACAATGTACAACAGCTGCCATGTAAATAAAGAGGGAGAGGCTTAACTTGGCTTACGGTTTTAGGAGACTCAGTACGTGGTCAACAGGCTCTGAGGCAAAGCATGCAGTTGGGAAGGTTGCGCAGCTCATGGCGGCCAGGAAGCAGAGCAAGGGGCGGTGGCAGAGAGGAAGGGGCCAGGGACCAGGAGAACCTCATGGTCGCTTCTTCATGACCCCCCCCCCCCCAGACACCCCCAGGCATGTGCCCTACCAATTTGATGGATGTTTTTCAATCCAATGAGGTCGACGTATCAGGATTAATGGTGACACCTAGGATCACTAAACCTCTAAATTAAGAAGATTTAATTCCCTTCAGAACTTAGTCACTTCAGGCCTGCACCGGGCAGGCACCCATCATGGAGTGCCTCCTCAGATGAGACCTTCCGCAGAGAAGCTCACAGAGAATTCCCTTCCACTCAGAAGCTTGCTCCCAAGGGAATGAAAGAAATGGGTGGACCTGATCCTGTTTTATTCTTTCTTCTCTTCTCAAATTTATAGCTAACAGGAATTACCCTATAGTCTCTGAGGTGAAGTGAGCAGTAGGGAGGGTGCCAGGTGTGTTTGGGGAAAATACCTCCTCACAGAAACCAGAGGAATGGAGAAAAGACGTTCCTCATTCCAGCTATCTTTCTCATTGCTTGGTCCCTTTCCATTGAAAGTGACAGAAGGGGCTAGGACATATCTCAGTGGCGGAGTACTTACTTAGCACTCACAAGGCCTTGGGCTAATTCTCCAGTGTTGCATAAAAATTAGCTGGGTGTGGTGGTACAGCACTATCATACCAGCTGGTTAGGAGGCTGAGGCAGGAGGATTACCATGAGTTTGAGTCCAGACTGAGTGCACTATATAGTAAGTCTAGGATGAGACTCTGCCTCGAAAAAAAGAAAGAAATAATAAAGAAAGGAAAAAAAGAGAAAGAAACTAATTTTTAGCACAAGTTTAAAATGGAACTTTATGCTCAGAACCGGAAAGAATCCTATCAGCTGGCCTCGGGCACGAACGTGCAGGTATTGGAAACATCCCCTTCTGCTTTTGCCGTCCTCCCTGTCTTTGACCATATTCATGTGCTTCCAGCTGCCGAAAAATTTTATCGACACAGCTAAGGAGATGGCCTCTCACGGGACCTCTGACTCCCTACCTTCAAACTGAAATTCCTATGAAGACAGAAGCTCTACCTGGCCAGCTTCTCCGCTGTTTACCTCTGAGCCACTCCTTGGCCAGGAGCGCGGTCACCCTCTGTGGTCAGAGCCGAAGGCTTCATGACTGGCAGCGCCGCAGACTGGGAGGCTGAACTGTTTCCTGGGCTCCTGGGAGATCTCCTCCAGCCGCTGGCATTGTACATGGTGCTGTACCGAGTGAAGGAACGAATAGTAATCAGCCATCCCTGTCTCTCACCGGTTTGGGCATTTTAGGCTATTTGTTATCTATCTTCCCAGGCTTTTAAATATGTTTTTTTTTAAATCTGTGTTTCTGTTCCCTAATACATATCCGTAGTCAGAGCTTTGGGAGGATTTGTGGAATGAAAGGACGCATGGTTCCTAACACAGCTCGGAGCAACCAGCGAGCACTTAGGAGCATCCTGAGTTCCTGGAAATCCAGGGCGAAGGAGTTATTTGGCCAGATAAGGAAGCTGGAGAGGCCAGCGGGGCTCAGAAAGACGGGAAGGAACACAGCCGTGTAAACACTGGCCGCTGCGCAGACTGCTGAACCAGCGATCCCAAGTGGGAGGACGGACAGACCCACAACTGAAGTCTGTGGGCTCCTTCCCACGAGCAGCTGGACTTGTTCACGTTTGGGGTTCTGTTGGCTTCTCCAGGCACCCGTGCTTTAATTATGCAGGTTTTTGTGACATGGGGCAGAATAACATCACACTGTTCTTTGTAACCAGTGTACTCTACCCCCTAGCTCACACCCTTCCTGTGAGTACACAGGAAACAGCTTCACTGGCTGCTTTAGGCACAAGACGGCGCCTGAAATTAGAAGAGCAGGACAGATGGTTAACGAGGCAACACGAATCTAAGCACCAGGAACGCGGGGAAGGGACAGCACAAGCAGGTGGGAGGTGAGTGTCCCTTCTAGGGCCCCTACCAAGCCTCTCTGGGGACCCTTCCCCCACTGGCCGAGGCTCGGCCCAGGGCATAACTTTCTCTCACTCACCGTAAGTGCCTATGCAAGTAGCCGGTAGGTTTTCTTGGGCCCTTCTCCTAGGCGTGCCAGAGAAAAGCCCAGGCAGGAGGGAGAGGAATGCTGTGGAGTCTAAGGAGAGGCCGTTCCAGGTGTCCCTGTCATAGTTGGTCGAATTCTGCACCGTCCTGGGCACTGCAGCATCAGCTCAATAAAAGACGGAGCAGAACCAGAGGACTTTGAGTGGCCCTCAAAGAGCTGTGGGCTGTGCTGTCTGCTGCGTTACATTTTCCTAGGGGTTATTTGAAGTCAACAGCTTGCTTCCTGAAGTTGCTAACACTCACCCTCGCTCTTCCAACCACAACAGGCGCCTCGGCCTGGCGTCGCCATCCTCAGGAGTTACCCGGGGATTTGTTTTCAGAACTTCTTTGTAGGCTCTTCCTGAGATTTCCGGTCTGTTTAGGGTATATATGCTCAGCCATTATTCTCAATGTTTCTATGACAGTGTTTTCAGGTGGGAGTTACACTCCCACTGGTGGATTTTGAGCGGCCTTCATCCAAGCAGCTGAGGCCTCTGGAGAGCGAAAGGCTGGCCTCCCACATGGTCCCCACCAGGGGGCTCCTCTGGCAGAAGGCTTGTTCGCGTCATCTCCAGTACCCCCTCCTGCTTCTGCCTGGGGCCTCCGTGATCACGTGTGTGCTGATTCGCTAAAATCTGCCCCTCTTTCCATGAGCATGTGCTCGTATCATTTGTCCCGCTCCTCTGGGAAATCCTAGCTGTACAGTCGCAGAGAGAAAGGAAGACACTTCCTTGCAGGGTGTAGAGGTGGAAGGATCAGTGCCCGGTGGACTACTCCCAGAGGTCTTTGCGAACGTCTCATATGAACGATGAGAAAAACGGCATTGCGGCCCTCACTTACTAACCAGTTCGGCTACCAGATTCTTCTAACATTTGACCATTTCTCCAACGTCACGCTCAACGTGTCATACCATCCCCAGTCTTGTGAGACTTCTGCGGTCATGCTCAGAGAGTGACTTGCCACCTCGCCTCGTGCCCACGGTGCACAGCCACAGTTCGCGGCTGCCTGCCAAGGACGTCAGTGTCACGGGTGGAGGGAGAAGCTGCCAGTGACCAGGGGTGACGGAGGAGGACGTGATGACAGCTGCGCTAGTTTGTCCATGGTCAGCTGCTCGGGGCGATGGCCTCTTTGCTTCCCTCTGGGGGAAGTTTCAACCTGTGCTGCGGGAACTCAGATGGAGGTAGTGGCAGGGGTCTCTCTTATACTGAGTCCCTACAGAACGCTCCAGCTGCCACCCTGTCTACCCACCGCTCCCTCGACTGGCAGAGCCTGTGTCCCGCAGGCTGCTGGCTCCTGCTTCAGCTGCAAGCTCTCTCTCTCTCTCTCTCTCTATATATATATATACACACACACACACACACACACACACACACACACACACACACACACACACCACACACACTTTGGCTTCTGTTTTGTATTAGTTTGCAATGTCTTAACTGTTTTTTCAGATATAAAACACGTCAAAAGTGGATGAGCTGTGTTGCTTTTGGAACCACTGACCAAATTCTGCTCTTTTTATCTGGGGTTTCCACAGAGGCCCTTCCGTCGGAGCCCGTGCGCTTGGTAACGTTTGCAGAGCAAGTTGATAGAGTTGATGAGCCCAAGCTGCCGCTTTAGCCTTAGGTTTTCTTTGCTTGCTCGGACACTGGGTGCCCTTCATTTAGAGTGGACACAGAGCTTTCAGGCCCTTCAGGGCCTGCCACTTCAGAAAAATGGTCACTGCAGCAAATCGGGTTGTGAGCCTGAGCTAACAGAGGCTGTGCGACGTGGCATGAAAACACATACTGGTTCTTCTGTCTTAGGAGAGAGCCAGCTCGCTGAGGAAGTCGCCATCTTTGTCCTCAGGTCTCTCAGAACAAGATTATCTGATATTCGCCTTAGGTGGGGAGCAGTGATTAAGAGCAGCTGGTTCAGGGTCAGATGGCTGAGTTCAAAGACTGCTGGCATTTGGAATCTTCATCCAGTCTGTTTTCTGCTCGCATCCCCAGGCCTGCTATCTTTTGAAAATTAGGAAGTTTAAAGGAAATCTGACCCACCGGGTTGCTGCAAAGACCACAAAGGAGATCACGCAGGATGGGATTCTGCAGCTCCTCGCGAGTGTTCCCTGTTCACGGATCCTCACGGTGCGGATCATCTGTCACGCTGCTCCCAAGAGGAAAGACGTATCTGAGAGTCCCAGTCACAGGTAGCTAGGGCCGTGTGATTTAAGGCATGCTTGTGCTGTAAAGACTTAGCAGCTGCTTTAGAAGATAGTAATGTACACTAAACGAAAAAGTGCCGCTTTTTGGTTCTTACCCACAATTTGCCACCAATAGAAGTCTGTGGCTCTTGGGCACGGTTATGCCTCTAAAACATGGAAATCAGATTGGCCGGGGCCCCTCGTATTCCTCGTTCTACCTTGACTTTTCGTTGTCACTTGGACTTTGTCACAGTATTTGTGACACTCCCAGATTTGCACAGATGTGCCGTCAGAAGGACTGTAGTAGGGCCGGACGTTGAAACCATGCTCCCTTTCGGTCAGCAGCCTACCTGACGCTCCGCAATGCAGAGTGTCATGATTCCCTCATAGCATGAACAACCCCAGCGCCCCTCGGAGTTCACAGTGATGCCCTAAGGGGTGGTGGGGCACCCAATTTCGATGACACTGCACCTGTCACTTGGCAAATATGAGCTTTGGCTGCAAGCACTGTTATCATCTGTTTTATGTATTGCGCTCAACGATAGGAAGCCCAGGCTGTGGAAACGCTCCATTGGGAGCCTGTGCTTCTATGTTTAGGAAGCAGTAATGCTGGGATTTGTCTTTATTCTTGCTGCCAGACTCAGGTAGACTTTGTGGAGGTGGGAAGGGCCCTCGGGAGCGGGGAATTGGGAGGGTAGAGAGAAAGCAGGAGGGTACAGCGATCCAGATGCGGCATGTGGATGTGCTGTTTCCCCATGTTGAATGGGGCTATTACATATTGCAACATGTCTGAGTAAAATAATAACTATAGAAAAAATTATCTCCAACTGGAAAGCTAAAATATCACGTAACCTAAATAAAAGGCTTGGCTCTCAGAATGCTGTTACCAGCTCTTTTTTTTACACCTAGTTCTCTAATTTTGCCCACCTATGTAACTCAATAGTAAACCAATGCAGTGAATTGAAGCTATGACTATCTTATTTTATTACATAAGAAATAAAATCCAGGGTCTCACCTACCTTCCTCTCACGACTACCAGGACCACAAAAAGATGGCGTGTGCATCTCCCGCTCCCTTTGGATGTTTCTGCCTCCATAAGTAGTGGCTTGCAGTACTGGTCTTTATTTCTATAGTGTCTCTTAACCACATAGCCATACGGAAGAAGTGTTTGCAGGATTTCAGGCTGGGGAGAAGGAGATAGGAACATGGTGAGACTTTGGACAATTCCAGGGAATGGGCATCCTGGGGAGTCCAGACTCTGCCTTAGAAAAGCCAGTGCTCAGGGACTATAGAGGACAGGCCCCTAAAAGAAGGGAAAAATGAGCAAAAAGGCAGAGCCCAAGGAGACTCGCTTCCGTAAGTGGCTTGCTTCATTTCACAGTGAACACCTGTAGGAGAGAAAACAAAATTGACCCTGTTGTTTAATAATCTCCTGTTCCAGGTGTTGTGCTAAGCATTTTTACATATTTAACTTTTTTTTATTTGACAAAATAATGCTACACTTTAAATACTATTAAGCAAAATCTACTGGTATTAGTTCAAAATCCAGAGAGACAGAATTAACAGACTCTGTTTAGGTACGTGAGGAGGTGTTTGGCTGGCTCAAGTGTGGAGACTGAGAAGCTCTATGACAGGCAGTCTGCAAGCAGAGGACCTGGCAATTTCGGTAGTGTGGCTCAGTCCAAATGTGACACTTTCAAGGCCAGGAAAGTCTGTGGTGTGATCTTCATTTGGAGGATTATCAGAAAGGCCTGAGAGCCCACAAGGCCCCTAACACAAGTTCTGGAGTCCTAAGTCTGATGTTCAAGGCAGGAAGAGAGTCTCTCAGCCTCAGGAATAAGGAGAAATGTTTCCTCTGTATCTGTTCCATCCAGGCCCCTAGTTAATTAAAGGATGCCCAAATGCACTGAGGGCAGAGCTTCCCCACTTAGTCCCCTCGAACTAACACTTTAAAAACATCCTTCAGCGCGCCAGACTGAAGGAGGGCCCTATCAGGTCTCTAGTTATAACCTAATCCAGCCCAGGTGATACTTAAAACTGACCATTACAATGTTGGGAAAATCTAGCAAGTTCACGATTTTCTCTTGAAGTACAGAGCTTGTGTTATGGTCTGGATCTGGAGTGTTTCCCCCCAACCACGCATGCCTGGCAGGTGGTTGTGAGTTAGTTGTATCAATGGAATAATCCACTTATGAGTTCATAAGCTGTTATGAGGTGGGACCTGGTTGGTAGGAGCAAGTCACTGGGGGCGGGACCTGGAAGGACGAATGTTCTTGCCCCGAGCCTCCTTTGCCCTCTGCTGTGTCTTACCATGCCACGAGCACCGTTTCTCCACCTAGACCCTCTGTCACGCCCTCCTACCCCTCCCAGCCAATCGTGAATGGGCTGAGACCTCTCTGAAATATGAGCTAAAATGGCTCTTTTCTCCTTTAAGTTGTGGGTGTGTGTGTATTACGTCCTAGGGACGAGAAAGTGACTATGACTTCCCCCAAATGGTAGAACTGGAGTTTCAAGGATCTGTGTTTATGTTTCTTTCCTTCTTTGTGTTAAAAATACTTGAGAATACAATCAGAATTTTTTATATCTATTATTGTTTTAATATAACTGATACCATGATAGCTTTTAGGAGTTAATAATGCTCATCTCTTTCAACTCCAAGCTCAATGACATCCTGTTGGTAGGCTGAAATCAGTCCATGTGTTGCACCTTACTCTTCTTGGGTTGCTATGACAAAATGCCACAGGTTGGGTATCCTAAATTACAGACCTTTTTGTAATAGACGATCGAGCTAGGTAGTCACAGATTCAGGAGGGAGTCAATGTGGTTCCTGAAGAGGGCCCTTATTTCCTGGCTTAAAAAGAAAAAAAAAAAAAACCCTTCCTGCTCTGTCCTGATAGGACAGAGAGAGAAGAAAACCCTGTGGTGTTGCTTCTCTTGAGGGCACTAATCCTATCATGAAGGCCCCACTCTTTTGACCTTGTCTAACCTCACTGACTTTCTAAATGCTCCATTCTGAGTACTAACCTTCTTTCAGTAATGAAGGGAGGTAAGGCTTGGACTGGTGAGCAAAGAGTTGGGCATTTGTGGAAGGGAACATGAAAAGAAAAACATAGATGATTTCTTAGGCAAATCATTTTTAGAAAAATATAGACACATAATTAAAAATTGGCTGGGCATGGTAGTCCAGGCCTATAACCCCAGAAGTCTGGGAGGCGGTGGCAGGAGCTCTTTCTTAAGTTTGAGCCCAGACTATGCAACTTCAAGTGGCTTAGTGAGACCCTGTTTCATAATTTTCCAAGAAGGATTGGACTTGTAGCTCAGTGCAAAATATCTGGATTCAATCTTTGGAACCACATTAAAAAAAGAAAGAAAAAAGAAATTTGTGGGTTTTCATACCTTAAAAATCCCATGAAATTATGACATAAATACTTGTATGTCCCTTAGGCAATCTTTGTGTGCACCAAGACATATGTCTAACTTAGTTTTAAGACTACCATTGAAAACATTTTAGTATTAAAGGAAGATGCAATCCCTTAAGCAGTTCAGAGTAAACGGGAGAAAGAAGAAAGTAAAGTGTCAAGTGGAATAGATAAAGGCCATGTTATGAAAACCAGTCATGTTCTTTCTGCACAGGGTGAAACATTTCAAGGCCAAGGGTCTTACTTGTCCTCTCTCTTTTGGATCATGGCCAGGACATTTGAGGCTCTAGAAGGAAAGCCTCTTCCCTGGGCTTGTCCTTCTGGGGGCATTTGTGTGACCTACTAGGTACGAAAAGTAGCCGTGGGTGAGGAATGTGGACAGAGTTGAGGTTGAAGGCCGGAGTGTCCACACGTATCATGTGACAGATGGAGACAAGGGTGAGAGGAGATAAGAGGGAATCCTGGGCCGGGATGGCTCTCTCTGTGGCGCTAAGTGCTGGCTAGGAATGCTACAGAGACGAGGAAGTCTAATTTTGAAACAGGAATCCATGTTGTGGAAGTGGATATGTCAAGATAAGAAAGTAGACCACCTCTAACAGCTTGTTAGCTTGACTGATACTGAGGTACGTAGTATGTGAGCCCTCATTTCTGTTCTTACCCAGACCTCAGAGATGTGGGCGTGGGAGGCTGGGCTGGCCACGTGAGTTTTTAAAGTGTTACATGGCAGAGGAGTAAGATGATCATCTTTTAGGTTCCAAAAGATCAGGATGTGGTGATTCTGGCAATGGAAAAAACCAATGGAGCAAAACAACAACAACTCAACAGTACACTGACTGTGGGAGGAATGAGGAGGGGTGGGCTGGGGAGGGGGTTAGGGTGCACAATCCACAGGACTCATTTGTGACCTTCAGCCTCCACTCAGCTTGAGAACCCCTGCTGTTGGCTGTTCATCTGGATAAAGAGTACACGGAGAAGTAGGGTTTCCTAGCAAGTGGCCCGTGCTAGTAACATTGAGCTCACATCTTCACCATACTACTAGGTATGTGTCCCTGCACAAGAATCTAGCAGATTCCCCTTTGTGGAAATATTAATATTCTGAAGCACATTGATTTTTAAAGAAGAAAGTAAAAAAAAGGATAAATTCGTGTAGAAAATTTCTAAAATCCTCCATGTCATGTCAATCAGAATTATTCAGTTTTGTGAATCTAAGTTTAAAAAAAGTATAAAATTCTCCCATATTAAGTATAGCCAGTACTACTGTAATCTCATACCACCTGCCCTATAAAATAAATATTATACTTCAAAATATTAAAGAAAGTTTTCTTTAGTAGAAGATGCTATCAAGTAATATCTCAACAGAAAATACATCCTAAATATTGTCTGGAGGCATTTTGGCCAGAGAGAGGGTCCTGGCCGATTCCCGTCCTTTCTGCCCCACTTCCTGACACTCCTGACATTACATACGTGTTTCTCTGGGTTACAGTTCCTACAGTTCTTCCTGGGCTACTGCTGTGACAAACTAAGACCTAACTTTCCTCTACAAACAGCAGGAGGCTGTCACCCCCTCAGCATTTTTCCTTCAGTCTTGCCTACTGAGTTGGGAATTACTCGTCTAGTGATATTTTGTGTTTCCTCCAGCGCTGGCAATCGATCTAGGCCTGGTTCATTGGCAGAGCACATGGTAGGCAATTACCCTCCTCCCTGTGCTGATACCTTCAAAGTCACCATACTACACTCACAATTTATGCAGGTTGTGTAATCTTCCTGATGGCATTTCCCGGGCTTTGTCGTCTTTTCTACTTCCTGTGGTACCCATAGCCTCAAACACATTTTTGGAGGAATTCTTGGATGACATAGGGCAGTGGCTGTGCAAAGAAGTGAGTAGTGCCCTTGAGAGCACAGAAGACGTGACTTTATGTTTTGGAAATGAATAATTGTAGAGTGTTAGAGTCAGAAGAGGCATGGTCTATGTCCAAGTACACTTAGGACTTGAGCTAAGTGCTCAGAGGTGTCATACCGGGAGAGGGATTGAGACAGGTCCCCAGTGTGGACAAAGTGGCGTAGCCTTAGGGACTAAAGACTTTCCAAGCTGGGCCTGTGGGCATTGGCCTCTTTCTTTCACAACCATTCCTTGCCTTTCTCTTTGGCCAACAGAGGACCTGACCTGTGCAGACTGCGTTTCCCAGCTGAGTCCAGTCCAGAAGAAAGGAAGTTGGGAGGTAGAATGAGAAGAAGTCATTTTACGTGCATTCTGCCTTCTCTTTGGCTTCTGCATTTCCAAGCTGCCTTTCTCTGCTCCACATCTCCATGACCTGGTGGACAGGCTATGGTAATCTTGTGCAATGGAGAGAGAGAGAGAGAGAGAGAGAGAGAGAGAGAGAGAGAGAGAGGGAGAGACAGGCAGTGCTTGCCAGATTCCCATGTTGGCCACGTCTAGCTGGATGATAAGGAAGTTTCCAGCACTCTCACCTGTACAAGGAAACTCACTTTTGCTTCCTTGCATCCGCTTTTTTTTAGCTCCTTCCTGTCTATACTCAACGTCCCCGTTACAGATGAAGCTCCCTGAGCTTATCGTGAAGAGTTGCCTGCTCCGTGAGTTGTTCTGCATCCTAATAAACTCTGTTGAATTCATTTTGTGTCAAGTTTTTTAAATTGTCTTCTAAATTATTTCACCGCTTTAGTTACGTTTCATTGTCTGAAATATACAACATAACAATAACTACAGATACCGAGTTAATGAGAGGGAAACCAGAGGCACACGAGTGATCTTTCCAGGAAAGAAATGCAGGGGTAGGGTACTGAAAACCACACCCAGTAGAGCACGGAGAACAAAACGCGAGACTTCCTGAGAATTCCGAGCGGTGAGAAGATGGTATCATTGGATTAACTCGAAGATCAATTTCCCCGACAGAGCTCAGCAGAGCCGGAAAGGAAACAAGAAACAGCTTGTGATCAGATAGGGATGAGCTGAGAGAATTGATTTTGCCACTAGGGGCCGTGGGAGAAAACAAACCAGCCTAAGGACGCGAGGAGTAGAAAGGGAGTGGGCTGCCCTGGGGCTACTCTTGATTTGCCTTCCCGCCACTGATAGGCCTGTGATACTGTGGTTCAAGTCAACGCAGTTTCTGCCTACAAACCCAAAGACGGTCTTCTGCGTGGATAATTTTCATTCTTTAGCTGATCTATGAGCTTGCATCTATTTTTGGTTTGTTTGCTTAAATGAAGCTCTGTGTTCACAGTTCTCGAATAGGAAAGACGAGAATATCCCAGGGCTGCACTCCTAGAGAAAGAGAAAAACACTCTCACCAAAAAGAGGAAACGAATCCTAATTTATCCCTTTCTCTCACTTTCGAATCAAGCCCAAGGCTATAGAGAATGATATGAAATTCTTAAGAAGGGCACGTACAGGTCAATTCTGAATATCTAGCCAAAGAGGTGAAGTTTGGAAACAGGCTAGCTTACAATGAGTTGAAAGAATGTAATCCTTGCACTTTTATTTTTCTTTTCTTCTTTTTTCCTGCCGGAGCCTTGGTCTTCTCAAACCCTTTTGTTCTCTGGTCTTGAGAGTTCAGTGGTTTGCTGGTTAGATTAGGATTAGGTTGTAGGCTATTATCACGAAAGAGGAATGTTAGTACTCTGCCAAAGACAGCTTCTGCATCGATAGAGGATGTGTCCTCAGGATTCCCAAATGAAGCCAGAAGCCTGCGGACTTGTAGGCTGAATTGCAGTGTGACCATTAGCCCAGATTTTGGGAGAAATCTGTCATTAATTCCTCTTTGAGCTAGAACTGTTCTGGTTTTATTGACACTGAATAGTTAGGAACTTCTAAGATATTAAATTTTGCTTGAGTATTTTATTTCTACATTATTGTTATTACTATTATTATTTATTACCATAAAGCTGCATTCAAATCTATTCAAATTATTCATAAAATATTCCTTTGACCTTTTAAAGCTGAGTTTTAATAGGGAAGGCATGCACAGAATGTTCCTATGTATGATATAAGAATCTTTTTTCTAACAATTTTTGACCTGCAATATGATCTTAAACATCAAAACAAGGCTCAAAAACTTAACAACCCTGAAATCAGTTAAGGCAGGGGCACATCCAGACCTACTAGGTTCAGCTTATGAATATCCCAATAATAAAGCGCTTAAGTTGTTATTTAAGGAGAGCCTCCAGGATCCACTCGAGGGCACTTGGGAACGGATTTTCAAGAGTGCACACGAGCAGGACCCATGTGGTATGGTCAACGATCTTTCCACATCACAAACTCAAATTTTCCCAGTACACAACATGATAATTCTCCTGAAAAAGGGACCTATAATCTGTCATTGAGGATTATGGCAGAAGAGCATCGCAGCGTCCCCTCCGGGCCACTCACCCAGCAAGCAGCCTCTCCTCTCCTCCTCCGTGTGCTCTTGCCAGGGTAGCCTTGTCTTTTTGCAAAACTCCAGAGCTGTAGGCTCAGTGTGTGTCAGACAGCGAGCCTCTAATTTGCAGCTCTCTAATTTGCAGGTCAGTTTTAGTTTAGAACCTCTAGGTAGATTTCAGGGGGAAATGGCAGAAATGCTAAAAGAAGAGGAGCCGTGGTTACTGGCTGGGGTTCTGGGGGCGCTTTCCTCAGGTCCTTCTATTTTTATTAATGAAGTTAAGTTTATATCACGAAAGTATACCACACATAAAGCAATCGTCATAACAGCAGACTTAGTTATTTCAGAATTTTTTAAAGAATTCTTTTCTAAAGGGGAGCAGGAAGAAACAAGTAAGATTGTTTTTAAAACTTCAGCCGCAGAGCATGAAAGTGAGAGGTAAAATTTCAGAGCCAGAAGTTGCGCTAACAGCCAGCTGAGTTCTTAGCCAATGGACTAAGGCTACGTGATCTTTTATCTTTGCCGCTCAAACAGTTCTGTCTCAGGGTCTTTTTACAAAGGGCTCCTGCTTACATCACTGCCTGTAATGGCCGCCCTAGTGCTGCTTCTTGGCCAGGTTCCAGGAGGCCTTGTCTATGGGAAGCTCACGTTGTGTTTGCAGTTTGCGCTACTACACTCAGGGTTATTTTGGAGGCTGGGGCTGCCAGCTGCTGTCAATTCCCACTTCTCCCAGATCCACATTTACCTCAGTCAGAGGTTCCGGGCTCTGGGCTTCCTCTATCCGTGGATGTTGGTGGCTCAGGGCCGCTTTTAGTCAGCCTGGGACTGCTTCTCAGGCTGCTGTTTCCCTCTGCTTCTGACGTGTCTTTCGGATTTCTGATCTTCCCGTGGCCTCCTTTCAATTATTGAGATGCAGTTTCTAGTTAGAATCTCAACTTTTTCAGTGCATCCATGAGCAGACATTGCATATCTCTGTTACTTGGCTGTCATCTTGACCATTAGTCCTTATATGGGTTCTCTGTGATCCAAAAGGAAGAAAAAACATGTGTACCGTAGCTTCTCCACACTTGTTGCTTGGCTATGCACCCTGGGCCTGGTGCAGCTCTTTCCAAGCCTCTACCGACTCCAGCAACAGCAGCATCCTGGCAGATGATTAAAGAGTACTCACCTAGGGTGCCACAGCCAAGCACCCTTATTGAAGGAAAGAGCCAGTTCCTTCTGCCGTTCTGGTGTGGCCTACAGAGATACCCCCAGGAAAGGTGCTGACTGGCTGTTCTCCCATGTGGGTGGGACATGGAGGCAGCTGTCCAATCCCAGGATCCACCTGGCCCAACAGGGACCTGAATTCATGAACCGTGCTGAAGGCTTGGAGGCCAGTATGTCTCATACCCTTCAGTGGAGTATTTCCTGGAGTTAATTTCTAGCTGGTTCCTGGTCCCAGTCTTCTGCCTCACTTTCTCCCCAGAGATATAGCACCGATAATTTTCATTGGAATACCAAGATTCCTCGGGTAGGGCAGCCAGGAATGCTTCACGCCTTGTTTTGGAACTACATGGGCACGTGTAATCAGCTATCGGGAAAAATGTGCCCGAAGTGTAATTCTGAAGCACTGTTGTGCTGAGTGGGATCGCTTTGGGTCTGAAACCAAACAAGAAACCCTAACTATATACAGTGAGGTCTTTGCTTTCTTATGTAATCATTCTACTTTGACTATCTTCGTGAAACGAGGACTAGATGTACAGTGGTTAATAAGAAATGCAGCGAATGCTTAAATTTTAAAAAGAACTTAATACAATATAAGATACATTGTGAAAACGGAGTAAGTACATGTATTTGGAACAAAAGGGAAGATTGTGAATATTTTGAGAGGACTTAATGACACTGTATCTATTACTATATTAAATTTTATTATTATTATTATTATTATTATTATTAATATTTTGGAGACAGAGTCTCACTCTGTAGTCCTGACTGGTACTAGACTCACTATTTAGCCCACTCTAGCCTTGGACTCACAGCAATCCTCCTGCCTCAGCCTCCCAAATGCTGGGATTATAGGTGTGTGCCACCAGGCCCGGCTTCATGTGGTGCTATGTGGTGCTAGCGATTGAACTCAGAGCCTTGTACTTGTTAGGCAGGCATTGTAGTCACTGTTCCATTCTTCCAGTTTTTATATTAAATTATTTAAACATTTCTTGTATTTTACGGCCATCACTCTATGATCAACCATTTAACTCTAGTTCTATTAGCTAAAAACCAGTGGTGTGTCTTCACCTACCTCGTTCACAAGGTCTGACACTATGACTTCTGGCTCCTCCATAAAGTCGAGATGACTATGGAAGTTAAACATGTCAGATGAATTCAGCACACCGAGGCAGCAGCCACAGCACAGCAGAAGGCACACCTGAAAGGGGACGTCTAGAACTGCTTCAGAAAATGGAAAGAATGATAGGAGAAGTGTGTTTAAAGTGTGAGGGGATTTTCTTGAGAAGGCCATAGTTCTGTGTCTTTTACTGTAATTTTTTTTTTTAAATTTGAGTGTGCAATGTACTTTTTGGAACATGTCTTGTCTCGTACTTATTTTTTGTTGCTGGGATGCAGTACCTGACATGCACAAGTTAGGTTACATTAGGTCTCAGTTTCAGAAGGTCCCAGTCCATGCATGGACAGGCTGCAGTGGGTACAAGCACACGGGGGAGGCCTAACCAGAGAGAAGCTGTTCACAGCATGGCAAGCAGGAGGCCGGAGCAAGGAAGGGTGTAGATAGCACATACCCATCCAGGTCATGTCCCAGCGATCCACTCCTGGGTCATGCCCCATGACCCACCCCTTCTGACCAACCTCTCCTCTCAGAGCACAGGAAATCAGTGGTTAATCTCCATGGTTGAATCACCTAACTGTGAGGCTTCTGGTGGATACTCCAGGTCCAAATCACTAGACCTTGCAAATTCACAAGCGTTAAGGTGAGGAGAGAGGTGACTCGATTGTTCATGGTCTGAGCCTCTGTACGAGGCAGCAGGGGTTTAGAGCTGAGGGCTTCATTCTCTAGAAGTTCATAAAGGAGTCAGAAAGCAGCTGAAATTCTAGTGGTTTGCCTTCCTAAAATCACAGTTTCTCCATTAGTTAAGTGAATCTTTGGACAATCATGATAATGGAAATAGTATCTAACATTGCTTACTCTAGAAAAAGTATGCTAAGTGTACTGCATGTATATGCTTGTTAAATCTTCCAATCAACCCTACAGTGTACATTCTGCACCTCTGGCTTCCCCGCTGCCCCTCTGTCTCTTCCTCCTGAGTCTCTTGAGGGCTGATTACTTCTCTGCAGAGTAACTCCTGATCTTTCTGGTCTTGTGTACTAACTTTAGGCTATTTTTTGAGTAGCTAGTTGTGACCATTGGAGGAATTATGTCAACTTGATGGGATTAAGACGTGCCCAGGGCCGAGCTTTCGGGTGTGTGTGATTGACCTGTGGGCCAGCAAATGAGAGAAGAACACCCACACTAGGTGTGGGTGGCCCGATGCATAGACTGGCAGCTTGAACCAAATACAAAGGAAGAAAGAAGGAAGATTGTTCCAGCTTCTTCTCCTGGGAGAGCTCTGACCGTCATGCGGTACGCCAACTCGCTCCTTTCTGCGTCACAGTCTCCACTGACCTGTCATTCCAGTCTGCAGGTCTTCGCCGTGGCCTTGGGTGACCATCCACAGCACCGACTCCCGTGAGCTGTTCTGCAGCCTTGGACCTGCCTTCTCCTGTCTCACGTCTGAACAGCCACCTCCAGCTCTTGCAAGTGTCAGTCACCATTTTGCATTCTCTCTCCTCAGACTTGTAAACCCTCCAAATCAATTTCCTTTTATTCATATGTAATTTCTACTGATGCTGCCTAAGATCCCTTGTCAATGCATTACTGACTTCCTCCATGTAAGTTTGATGGTTTTTGAAACTTGCCTTAAGCTGGAAAGGCAGCAAGAATGCAGGACCTCTGCATACACGCCGGAGGTCCTCAAGCACTCCAAGAGATTCTGTGTCAGAAGAAGGTGACAGAAATACTCTTGGACTTAGTTATCTATGTAAGTGTCTTTATCCACGTATGTGACTATTACGCGCTGAGTCTGTAAGTGCATGTGTGATTAAAAAGTATACAGTGAATGCTTAAATTTTAAAGTGTTTATTACAATAAAAGAAACACCTCAGAATCCTCTCTCTCACTTCACACCCACTTATTCCGTCATTCCTGCCCCTTTCAGAAGTTCTGGAAGTCTTCTTTTGTGTCTTTACAAGGTATGATAAAAAAAAATCCAGTGAATTCTGCTGCCAAATGTCATCCAACAGAAAAGCAGGCTCGTGACAACATGGCGGTGTGTCCTCATCCACCTTATTCACCAGATCCGGGATCGTGTGACTTCTGGTTGTTTCATAAAGCCAAGTGACCACAAAAGGCAAAGGTTTTGCATTGATTCGAGTTATGGAGGCAGCCATCACAGCACAGGTAAAGACGCTCAGGAAGAAGACGCAGCTCTGCTTGAGAAGGAGGAAGGACGAGGGGATCAGTGTGGTCTAAGGAAGGGAAGTCTTGTGAGAGGGATTTCGGCTATGTGTCTAAAATAAAAATTTAAAATATAAATATTCAGTGTATTGTTTGAACACACACTGCGTTACAAAACTATAGAGATTTGGCATCTTTCATGTGTTCCAAAAAAACCAGGCTTGAAAACTCCTGTTTTGTGTTTTGCCTTACCCCTTCCTTGACTAGCCTGGATGCTTCCCCACCAGGCTGGGGTCTCTTTACAGCAGAGACTGACCAAAAGCTGACCCATCCAGGCTTTCAATTATAGTATCAACTTTCTGGAGAAAGACTCAAAAAGAATCATTCTTCTATTCCCAGATACATATAAAACAAGGGCACAATGGTAGTCATTAACCATAAAGACAAGGTTCACTTGATTTCCCTCCAAGTATGAACGCTAATGTCACCATTTACATAATGCCAATGAGGGACATAAAAAGAAGACTGAGTTAAACCACAAACATACAGGCCTGTACCACTTGGCAGAACATAAGAGCTGGCAGGATTGAAATCATGGCATTAAGGCTTATGTGTAAATGAATCACAGGACTGTACACGGCCAGCAGAGCGGAGTAATTTATTGAGTTAAACCAGTGTGACCCCCAAGATAGGACTATGTCCTATTTGAAAGGAAGGACTGGGGCTCTATAATATTTCTTTTGAACTGGTAGCTGAGTCACTCTTAGTCCAAATCTCCCTTGTGCACATTCTGAGAGCCTTTGGGGTAGTTGGGCTAGGTCACTTTCCCACTGCTGGGACTAAATTCCTGACACCTGTGGCCTGAACGAGAAGTTTATTTTTGGTTTCAGTCAAAGGTCAGCTGTTTCCAGGGTGGGAACAGCATTGAGGCTGAGCATAGAGGAGAAATACTCACTGCACGGTAGCCAGAAGAAGAAGGAAGGGAAGTGCTGGAGAAAAGTACACCCTTCCAAGTCACACCCCAGTGACCCACTGTCTAGTTATTTATTTGTTGCTGTAAGAAAATACCCAATATCCACAATTTAAGGGAGGAAAGATTTATTTTAGCTAACAGTCTCAGAAGGCTTTACACAATCTATTCATGGGGCAGCTGGCAACAGTGAAGGCACCTGGTAGAGGCTGGAGAGCTGCTCACGGCATTGCAGACAGAAGCCAAGTGAAGTCGGAGCCGAACAAAGCACAACTCAATGCCTGGAAACTCGGGCATGGTCACACTCTCCCAGGAGGAAGCTGTAACAATGGCTCTCCTCCCTCCCTCCCTCCCTCCCTCCCTCCCTCCCTCTCTCCCTTCCTTCCTTCCTTCCTTTTTATTCAGTTCAAGCTTCCAGTTGGGTCCCCTTTACCCAGGATGGGTACTCTGAGTATTGGGGTCACATGTCAGCAACGAACACCAGAAAGCTCTACGCTAGGTGCCCCTCAAGTTGACATAATTCCCTCAGATTAAGAGGCAAACGTCCACCCTGTGTATCCAGGGTTCACTGCCCAACAGCACAGGTTCCATAGTTACTCCACTACATTCAAATACATGAGAGTTTTGGGGGACACTCCAGGTCCAAACCATAGAACCCACCTGCAACTGAGCCCCACCTCCTAACAGGGCATTCATGGTAAACCCACAGATGAGTACAACACCCCTATAATCCAATCACCTTCCAAACACGTGAGATGTGAGGGGCATTGAAACCATAACAGTCAGGAAGTTCCTCCCCCAGAGGTGCGCACGAGCTTCCCAAAGGGAAGAAGGATGGGGAGGTGGTGAGGAACCAGTGGAGACTGGTTCTGCACATTAACCTTTCCCGCCATTGCGGAAGCACCACAGGGCATTCTCTGCCTGTCATGGTTTCTGTTTATTTTTCTACATTTCTAAAATTTTCTAATTTTTCTATTTTTCTGTTCATAGTTCTAAATTATACATAAGTTCTTTTGTTCCAATGAGGTAGAAATGGACACAATTTCCAGAACACCTCTCTGCAAGTAACTGACTTGGTGTGTGTGAGTGAAGGCATGCATTCTTCATTAAGGTTTCCAGATCCTGCACCAGTCAAGGGTTTGTGTAATCCATGTGTGTGCTGGAGGTAGGTGTTACTAGGGTGGCTAGGGAAGCTGGTGAGACTGCAGTGGTGGTCTTGGGGTCAGTCTCTGCAGGGGTATAACCCCTTGTGAATCATTCTATTCCTCTGTATCTCAGTCTCAGCATCAGTAAGGTGGATCTGATGATCCCTATCTCACAGGGAAAGTGTGAGAGTTAAAATTGTGCATTTGTGTATTTTGTCTAACACTCACTGTATGTGCTATTAATTATTTCTCAACAGATAACTATCATGCTGTCATTGCCAAGCGTTGATGCCCCACAGACTTAGGGCCTAGGGTGGGGATAGAGGACAATTGCTGATTAAGATAGTGAGGGGGTAGAACTCATTGCCAGACTACTGAGGTTTGGCTCTGGAACGTCCCCCAAAAGTCTCATGTATTTAAATATTATGGATTGTCTATGGAACCTTGTGCTGTTGGTAGATTGGGGCCTAGTCTGGAGGGGTGGATTGTTGGTGTGTAAGTTGGATTATTGGCTTGTAAGTTGGATCATTGGCATGTAGTGGGGGTCTACTACACCTTCCACACCTGGATCCAGGAGGGGCTGATCACTGGGAAGAGACCTGGAAGGAAATATAAGTTGCTTCCTGCTTTCCTGGAAAGACTAGTCTCAAGTGGTCTCAACTTTCCTTGACTTGGCTTCCAGTTTGTGATGTGAGGAGCTGCCTCCACCTCTGTCTCTGCCATGTGCTTCCACTGCTGCCGGCTGCCCCTGAATGGACAGTGACCTTCTGAAACTGTGAGCTAAATTACAACTTTCCTCCTCTAAATTTGTGGGTGTCGGGTATTGAGTCATAGCAATGAACAAGTAATTGAGACAGAAATTGGTACCGAGAGTGGGGTTGTTGTGTACTTTACCTGACCATATGGCTTGGCAGCTTTTGGAACCAGTTTGAGAGAGGAATTTGGAAAGGTTAGAGGATGCCAGCTGGAGAAGTCTTGGAGTGCTCTGAGCTAAGCCTGATGGAAGATTCTGGTCAGAGCTCAGAAGACCAGAATGCTGATAGAAGTGTGGATTGGAAAGGTCAGACTCAAGAAGTTTCAGATGGGAAGGAGGACTGCATTGGCAAGTGGCCTGAAAACTACATGTGCTATGCTCTGGCAAAGAGTTTGTCGGCATTTTGCCCTTGTCCAGAGACTTTGCATGAAACTGAGATTAAGGGCGGTGGACTGCTTACTCTGGTGGAGGAAATCTCAAGGCAGAGTGATGTTAAAAATGTTACATGGCTACTGTTTGTGACTTTTAGCCAGCTCTATGGTGAAAGACAGGAGACAATGGCAGAGAGAACAGATGTAAAAAACTTGCAGTCTGGAGTGGAAAAGCATGTGGTTGTTCAAGAGACTGACATTAAACAGCCACCACGCACTTGGAATCAGGACTGTAAGAAAGAGGCCTTCACAGTGTCTCAGGGATCAGCAAGATCCCACCCTTTACCAATTAAAGGGTGCAAAGGCAAGAGATCTTGTCCTGTGAAGAGTTCCCCAGGACTCCCGATAGGGCCAAATGCTGGAGGTCAGCTTCCCAGAGTTCAGCAATCCAGGCACTTAGAAGCTGCTTCAGCCATGGTGCAAGGGGGCCAGATCACTGCTCAAGCCAGTGGCAGATATTGAAGACATCCATGCGGCCCCGGCTTTATGAGCTTACAGAGCCCAGGAGTTGTGGGTTCAGGGAGGCTTCCACCCAGGTTTCAGAGGAAGGCCTTGGAGGCCAAGCAGTGTGCCCCTGGGAGGGCAATGTGTGAAATGTGAAGGAGAAGCCTAAGGTCCAGTGGATAGCCCGAAAATTTGGAGAAGCCAGGAGCATGGATCATCAGCTGAGAAACACAGCAGGCCGTGAGTGGATCCAGTCCAAAGGAGGGAAGATGGAGGTTGCAGTCAGCAGCAATGCCACAGGGGTGGGGCCACCGAAGCCCCATTGGAGTTCATGCCTTACCAGAATTTACCCCAGTTGCTGGATGTGGAGCTACAGGATTTAACTCCCCTTGCCCTGCCGGATTTAGGAACTATTCTGGTCCTATTGCCTTTTCCCCCTTATTCCTCCCTTTTGGAATGGAAATGTTTACCCAATGCCATTTTATGTGGGAAGTGCTTAACTCTTTGGTTTGAACAGGAGCTCACAGCTACAGGTTTGTCTTACATCTCAGAGGAGACTATGGACTTGGAATTTCTCTAGCAGTGCTGAAACTGTTAAGACTTTGGTAACTCTTGAAGAAGGACTGAATGCATTTTTGCATGGGGAGAAGGACATGAGCCTTTTGGGGCCAGGGTGGAATATTGTGGTTTGGCTCTGGAATGCCCCCCAAAAGTCTCATGTATTTAAATATTATAGATTGTCTATGGAACCACATGCTATGGGTGTATTGGACCCTAGTCTGGAGGGGTGGATTATCGGTGTTTAAGCTGAGTTATCAGCATGAAGTGGGGGTTTACCACACCTGGATCCAGGAAGGGCTGATCACCGGGAAGACATCTGGAAGGATGTATCAGTTGCTTTCTGCCTTCCTGGAAGGATTGGTCTCAACTAGTCTCAACTTTCCTTGACTTGGCTTTCAGTTTGTGATGTCGTGAGAGGCTGCCTCCACCTCTGTCTCTGCCATGTCCTTCTATTGCTGCTGGCCACCCCTGAATGGACTGTGACCTTCTGAAACTGTGAGCTAAAATAAACCTTTCTTCTCCGAAATTTGTGGATGTTGGGTATTGAGTCACAGCAGTGAACAAGTAACTAAGACACAGACTTCTCCATCACTCTGTTTAATTCCCTCAGGGTGGGTTAGTGTAGCTCTCACAGGCCCAGGCCCAGGTGTAGAAAATCAAATTTGATTCCCATTTTTTTAGCTGGCTGTTCCTGGCCAAGTCCTTAACTCCTTGGAGCCTCAGTTTCTGCACCTATGAAATGAGAATAACACCGTGGTTCCTTTCTGGGACATTCGTGAAGTTCAAATAGATCGTGAAATACTCCAACAGTGGAACTTACTATATAACACAGAAAATTACGAAAATTGTGTCTTGGTGTTTTACAAACATGGCTTATATCTTAAACTACATAGAAAAATTCAGAGCATATGGCCTTAAGCAACCAGACTCCCTAAGAAATGTGACGGGAGAGCTACAGTGTAAGCCTTTCTAGCCCATTGTTTTATCCATTGAGGTTTATTTCTCTTTCCATATAAATTACATTGATTTTTCCCAAGAACAGTCCAGTTAAAGAGAAAATGGACAGTTGAGATTATCAGGGACTATTCCCAAGATCCCAGATCAAGAAGGCCAGACACCAAAGGGCAGACAATCAACAGTAATGAAAGGCCTGAGGTGCTCTTTTGATGGAGTGAATTTTGAGCTATGATGTATATGTGGTGTATTTATCTTCATGTCCCTAGCACAAAAAGCCATAATCAAAACAGGCAAAGAAAAGAAAGTCGACAATCACCGACCAGACCGTCAACAACTCCGCTGCTCAACATTGTAAGAGCCCAGAGAATCACAAGTAGTTTTAAGTTGCTTCTCCCTGGACAGTGCAGAATTCTAAAGACCTCTCTGATGCCTAAGTCATAAACCTTCAATTATGGGCAGCCACATTTTGTGACTGACTACACATGTGCCTGGCGCCCTCATCCTGGGCACCCAAGAGGATCAGTGATGCTTGTTGGCTAACTGTAGAAATTTCCTGCACAGAGAGGAGAGGGCGGCCCAGCCTTTCTTAGGAAATGCCCTGGCATTTTACTGGGCACTGGCTCTATTTTCCCAGTGATTTCCAGAGTTAGAGCAGTTGCCATCCATCTCTTTATATTCTTGACTGAGACAAGAATGAAAAGAAATTTGACCCCTGGCTGGGCCGCTACAGTGCTGCTCCTGGCCCTGCCGGGGCCAGTCGGCCAGGATGCTGCCGTCTGATGGACAGAAGGCGCCAGCTTCTCCCAGTGTCCTCGCGCCTTGTCACGCTCCAAGGACTTTGCAGATGGCGCGGTTGCCAGATGCACTAACCACATTTTTCTGGGTGGAAGAAACTTGGAAAATTGCAAGCAACATCATGTGCTTGATTTTCTTCCTCCCTGTGAAGTTCCTCCTTAATTCTTTCTGTTGGTTAAAACTCTCTTTTCTCTCAAATTACAGCTCTTCACCTTATAAGACTTTGCCTGGGGGCATTTTGGGCTTTACTTCTGTGACAGTTTTAGCCATATCTCTCCAGGGAACTATGTGCTGTCAGGATGGGTCTAGAAGGGTCAGCGGAGCTGGCTTCTGAGCTCATGGCTGTGCTGAGGCTTACAACACTGAAGTTTCCTTTCTCTCTCATTCTTGATAAATCTCTTCATGTCTTGGTCACCTTCATGGTGGTGTCCAGACTTTGGGCCTAACTGGGCCACACTGAGCAAAGGAATTGTGCTGGGCTGCATATAAATATACCCAATATAATTAACATAAACATATATACTCTTTCTTTCTTTCTTTCTTTCTTTCTTTCTTTCTTTCTTTCTTTCTTTCTTTCTTTCTTTCTCCTTGCTCTGTAGTCCACACTGGTCCTGACACACACTTCTTTTATTTTTTTTCATATTATAACTTCAAATTATTTTATAAAATCACATAAACTCAAGTTTAATAATGGAATACGAAGACTTGCAGGTTGGTTTAATGATGATAAACACCTGTCTTTGCAGGCACATATGCACCTGCAGGCAAGGGGAAATGTAGCCATCAGTTACTACACATTTCGTTCGACAAGTTGCACCAGTGCCTGTGGCATCAATGCACTGGGGTTTCGGCCCGCTGACCGTGTGTGGTGGGGACAGGAGGGATTTGCCCTGCACTGCACTTTCGCCTGCTCTGTGTCCTGTTGTCACCCACCAAGTCTGAGCTGAAATACCACACAGTCCAATCATGAAAAATATCACCAAAAGTCATGTAAAAATGCCCATAATTTATAAGCTGTAGTTCTGGCTTATTGACTGTCTGGGGCCACATGTGGCCCATGCAGTGTGAGTTGCAGACCCCTGACACAACCCTGCCTCTTTTAAGGGTCGCTCAGGAATCACATAGATGCAGTATTTAAAAAAAATTTCCCCAATTTTATTGATATGTACAAGTGCAAAATTTAAGATTTACAATGAAGTTGAGCGTTTTGTGCACATATGTATCTTGTCAAGGTAACAAGGACTTTCCCGCTCTCCTTTTGTCCCTCCCCCTACCCACCTTTCCCTCCCTCCCCACCCTACCCCTCTGGTTCACTTTGATTTTCATCTTAAGTTCCATAAGAGTTGTGATCTGGGTTTCTCATATCAGAGAGACCATTCGATGTTTCAACTTCCGCTTCTGACTCACTTCACTAAGCATGATGTTCTCAAGTTTCCTCCATTTGCCTGTAAGAGCCTCCACGCTGTTGGTCTTCATAGATGCATAGTATTCCACTGTGTATAAATGCCACATTTTGTGTATCCACTGGTCTGTTGATGGGTATTTTGGTGACTTCCATATTTTGGCTATTGTTAGTTGTGCTGCTGTGAACATGGGTATACATAGATCTGTGTCGTGTGTTGTTTTGGCCTCTTTTGGATATATTCCCAGGAAGGGGTGTCGCTGGATTAAAGGGGATATTTATTTCTAGTCTTTTGAGAGCTCTCCATACTGCTATCCAGAGGGGTTGTACAAATTTATATGTTTAATGGTGGAAAATTCGCCGTTCATGTGAAATGGAAAGGCGCTGCTCTCAGGGCTGCCTGGACCTGACACCCTTCTTCCACTGAGGAGAGGCTCCTTTTCGAACAACGCCTTCTTGCTCTTCTGTGCCCCTATCTCTTAGGCCCTTTTTGAAGGGCTCACTGGGAGTTTCCAGGGACAGCATGAGAGGGGACAAGAGGTGGCCTTCCTGACTTGCTGCTGTGGTGAGTGCGTCAGGGCGGTACATCGGGAGAGAACCCGCAGCGACTCATCGGTCCCTAGCCTGCGAATGGACTGGAGCTGGCTCAGATGTTAGGGGGTTTTGGATTCCACAGGCAGTGAGTAAGTGAGAAACTCATACGGACAACATAATCTTCGGATGGCGTTAAGGAAGACACTCTGCGGGAAAGCAAGATACAGCCAGGTTTTTTATTTGATTTTCTTTTTTCAAACAGATGAGCAACAGATGAAGATGTTGGCTTGTATTTGAAGCCATGTGATTCCCAAAAATACGGACTTTTAAATACTATCATCACACATCAGGGAAAGTAGATTTGCCTCTCCTGACTCTCCTTGAACTTGTACTGCACTTTCTCTGTGAGTGGAAGGCCAGCAGGGTCGCAGGTGGGGTCACCCTGCGCTGAAGCCTCCGTGGCAAACTCAACCCCCAGATTTCGATGCCTGATTTTGTGTAATTTGGATGCACAAATTATGTGGATCTGAGATATTTCTTTGACAAACGTCAGTCTGTCTCGCTGAGAGATGACAGTAGCAAGGCCCCCAGAAGTGTTGTAAAGAAGGGCTGAGAGCAGGGGCCCCACCCTTCGGCCACTGTCCCACAGACCTGTACTGATAGCTGCACTCTGGGGAAGTGGGCTGCACAGTTGGAGATAACGGCAGGACAAAGATCAAAGCTTCCTCTGTAATGACACCTGCTCTCCCTTGGTTATGTTACTACCAACCGCCAATTTCTGTCAGGTCAGCAGTGGCCTTAGATTTTCAAGGGAGCGTGAACTTTACTGAGAACGGGTGAACTGAGGCAAGGGATCCAGGCTGTGGGCTCCTTCCGAGGACCCAGTGCCCGGTGATCTGAAGCAGAGCTGGAGGAGTGATTGCAAATACAGATTAACACATGCTGAAGTGTAGAATGACTTCCAGATAGTAATAACAAAAAGAAAGAGCACAATAAATGTTGTGCACTGGAACCATTCCTCCCTTCACCTCCTTGGGCCATAGAGAAAATGTCTTTCATAAAATCTGTTCTGGGCTTCCAAAAGTTAGGGGACCACTGGACTGGGGAACATGGCTTTCGTGAATTGACGAACTCCTGTCTTCTGAGTCTTTGTTCCTTCAGAGGGTCCTGAGATGAAGAGGGGAGATGTGTCTTGAAGGCGAGCTATGGTTGTCTATACAGGCGTGGAAGGCCTGAGTGAATTAGTCAGTTGTGTTTGCCATTCAGGAAGTAAACTTAAGGGCAGCCTGTCTGAAAATCCAGAGAGCTCAAGTTAGGTTGTGTGGGCCCACGGTGGTGAGAAGATCACCGCTCACCATCTGAGCAGACTCCTGGGCAGAAAGCAGCAGCAGCAATTGAAACTCTTTTCATTACAGCATAGAAAGATTCTCTGCTCTTGGAATTTCAAACGTCAATTGGTAAAGTTTCCTACAAAGAGTGAATTATTTCAGGCTACTGTGAGAAACACTGGTGATTTCCATGGTAGCCAGAAGAATCTCTTTCCTCTGGCTAGAGTAGTTGCAAGTGCCAGTCCTGGAAGACTTGCCAAGAAGGGCCATTTCTACAGGTCTCTGGGTGGGATTTGAATGAAAGATACCTGGTTCAGTCATTCAAGGGCACCTCTGCTCTAATGTGGCAAGGCGTGCTGGGTGTCCAACTGGCTTGTTGGCCAGGCTTCATCATCTCGGGGGCATATCTGTGAGGCTGTCCTGCCTACCAAGTGGAAATCCAAACATCATCTTGGGGTGATAACGTTTTTTCAGTACATACACCTGAGACAACATTATAGTCAGTGAGCTTTGCTTCTTTGACACATTGATGCATGGTTATTGCATGGTTTCTGGCTCCTACTCACCTAACAATGCCAGTGAGAAAGTTGTATGGAAGAATCGCATTTTTAGGAAAACTATGAAATGTACTCATGTACGGGGAGACCCTAGTTTTGGTTCTTCGTTGCTTTTAAATTTGGAGGAATGAGAGGAAAAACGTAACGAGTCACATGGTTATTTTTCTGTCCTCACTTTTATAAAGTAAGATGATGGAGAATTGGGGGTTGGAGAGGCTGTGGGTGTTGAGTATGGATGCACCAAAGGTCGCTGCTGGCTTGGGATGAACAGCTGTGTTTGCTTAGAAAATACATAGTGTGTTCTGTAATGTGAACGTTCGCTCCAACTCTGGATGGGGCATTTCTCTGCTGACAACTATGGTTCTGTATTTTGGATTTAGTAAACAAAAAAGCCTTGTGCCTTTTAATAATTCCTGTGCTAATAGATTTCTGATGGGCAGGGTGGCTTGAGAGTTTTGGGGACTCGTCTGGGAAAATGGGTAGAGTCACGAACTGGTGCCAAATTGCAGAAGGCAGTGAGTCATAATTGCTGAGGACTGGCAACGGTCCAGTTCCTCTATGAATTGTCCTACCTGCCTTGTCCTCTTAATGCTCACAGTAACCCTCTGAGCTCAGGATGATTTTCACCTTATTCAATAGAAGTTTGAAGCAAAATTTAGCAATAACTTGTCCAAGTTTACAGAGCTGCAAGGCAGCCAAAGTGAGGTTTCACTGCAGCTTGTGTGTCCCTGGGAAGACTCTTTTAAACGCAGTGTGATGGTCTATTGACTTTTTATGTTTATTGCATTAAAGTATTTTCTGCAGTGCTCTGGGAAAATGGAAAATATCTAAAAAAGCTGCGAGCAGTACATGTTTTAAAATTGCCATCTAAAAGCCAGCATGCCACCTCACCAACCATTAAAAAGTTTACACAAACTCACTGCACAGTGAAATGTTGTTCCAATTTTAAATTAAACA
Organism: Ctenodactylus gundi; assembly: GCA_004027205.1. Lineage (NCBI taxonomy): Eukaryota > Metazoa > Chordata > Mammalia > Rodentia > Ctenodactylidae > Ctenodactylus > Ctenodactylus gundi. The sequence continues at coordinate 22,140 of PVKB01006092.1, read as the reverse complement.
GATTAAAATAAACATCCACTTTAATTCCCAGAGGTGTCAGCTAGTCACTGATCAGCCAGTTAGACTCCCGGCTATCTGTGCTCTCGGGGGCCTGGTTGAGCCAGCCTCGGCCTGGCCGTTTCTTGAGCCTACTGCGGCTGCCACTGGCCCGCTCTCCGGTGAGGACCACTGTCAGAGTGACGAGCGCACACATCTGAAATGGTGACATTTTTTCCTAGTAAAAAGACTTGAGTGGAAGACTGGCATATTGCTGATTGCTTCTGGTGAAGATGATGTGGCCAGTGGGGCTACCTCCAACGTTCGCAGGAGCAAACTTTCTTTGAGTAGACCCAGACAAAAGCCAATGTCCGCGATATTGCCCTGTGGCCTGTGTCTTTCATTCTGTCTCCACAAACCCCAGATAACTGCCTATTTATGTGACTGAGATTATACATGTTCGAAGAATGGAGGAGAAACATTTAGGAGGGCGTGTGGAGGAAAGCACAAGCCTGGAGAAAGACCCCTGTATAAGTTTGCACATCTCCTCGGAACAGTTTTGACCACGGTGGCCTCTTCTTTGGGAAGCCAGGGCATCTTCTCATTCATTCATTCGCTCTTTATTTGTGGTGCTGAGGATCAAGCCCAGGGCCTTTGCACCGTGATCTACGCTCTGCTCATTTTCTGAGATTTGTTGGTAGTTTTGATTTGAGACCAAGTTTTGGTAAGTCACCACATGGCCTCGGTGCAGCTTGAATTCACGATCCCTTCGCCTCGGCCGCCCCGAGTGCTGGGATTACGGGCTTGTGCCACCTGACCCGGCGGTTTCTTAGTTTGTTGTCGTGTGGTGACATACCGAAACGTTCTCACTGTGGCAAAGGAAGGGAGGCGAGGAGACGCGCCGAGGACGGCTCCTAGTGCCCGGGGAATTCGTCCTGCGCTCTCTGCTCTCGGACCACGGAGTCCCCAACTCTCCTTCTAGATTGCAGGATATTATTTCTCTCCGTGCCATTTATGATGAGAAAAGGTGAGACAAAGCACCTTCCACGCGACTCGTATTTACAGTGAACCCACAGCAGGGTGGGATGGCTACTGCAAGAGAGACTTCGCGTTCTCCAGCTCCGCAGCAGCTGCCGCCCCCCACACCGATTCTGAGAGCCGGCCTCCCGACTCTCCCCGCCGTCCTGGCCCACGGGCTGGTTAGCCTGATAAGCATCGTGAGAAGAAGCTGCTCCCTGCGCTGGTGCAGCTCTTTGAACGGAACATTTCCTTCCCTGTGCTAGCCGAGGAGTTCCTTCCTCAGGGAGAGAGCTGGAGGCTGATTGGAAACATCCGTGGTGGCTGGTTTACATTTGGCCAGTTCGCAGCGGGCGGAGGCTGGAGCGATAGGGGAAGGGGCTTCTCCTGGTTCCAAGGGAGTTCTCACATCTGCTTCGTATTAGGAGCTCCGCGGAGCAAAGGTTTCAGAATTAACTTAGTAGTGGAATCATAAGTAGGCTTCTTAATAGGGAGGTTGTGAATACTGACCCCTGAAAACAAGGGGCAGCTTTTCATCCTCTGGGTACCTTATTTGTTCTCCAAGGTGACTTGGCACTAAGTGAAATGGGAGAGGAGCCCTGGCCTTCTCTGCCCCCGGGGTTAAGGTGCCCATTCACTGGCTCTTCCTCAGGAGGCTGGATTCGGGCTCTCAGGAGGACCATGTGCCGTCATCAGGGGCCGCGGTCCCACTCCCCTGTCTTTCAGGGCCAGCAGCAACCAGGATGTCTTTACCGACATGTGAAGTCTGGCGTGACAGGGGCACGCCACGCTTCCTAGGCTCATCTTTTCTGGAGCTCACATGTGACGGCAGCAACTTTCTTCACTGTATCATCACCTGGACACACATGATCTGTGTGCAGATATCCAAAATATGCATAAAATATTAAAATATGAAATTGAATAGAATGCAATCATTTGTTTGCTCACAATTAACTTGCCACAATATTCGAAGTAAAACTGAAGTTATGAAAGCAAATATGCAAGCACTAAATTCAATGTACAGGGTGTCACAAAAGTTGTCATCTGTACGGGAACCCCACTACGGATAACAGGAACTTTAACTCCTCTGTCTTTTGCTTTCAAATAAAAACCTACTCACCTATTCTAGAAAATAAAAGCTTGCCATGTATAGGAAAAATTAACAACGTTTTGGGACATCCTGTATATATGTTTTCAGTTGTTTAGTTTTTTTTTTCATGCATTGAGTATTGAACAGCAAAATTCTTGCTATTACCTGATATTCCCTTGGCCTTGGGCAATATCTGGAGTATTAAAAGCATGCCACAATAGCATATTAACTGAAGCAATCAAGGAAGGAAACTACCTACCCATAAAGGGTTTTTTTCTGGAAGTGTGTTTAGACCCTCTTTCCTTCTTAACAGATGGCCCTGGCATGGGGACAAATGACCTGGAGCTGCAGTAGATCAGCATGACCTCTTTGAGGCCAACTTGACCTGCATTTGGGGAATAGGAAGGAGACGGCCTGGTTTTGAATTTAGAAGATTAATGAACTTCCAGAGTACGTTCTACGCTGTTTTCAATAACTGCAGCTTGGGGGACATTCAGTTGAATCAGGTCTGTCAGAGTTCTCAAAGCGGGGATGGTGGTCACTCATGTCACAGGGTTCGCAGGCAAAGGGCTGAACTTGTTCATGTCTTAACGACCACCTAATTCCAGGACCCTGATTGTTTTTAGAGTTGTTTTAATGAGGCTTCTCTGAAAGTCAGAGGCCACTTATTGCCACAGAGTACCGTAAGTCATGGGGCTGTGGTAAAGACAGAGTTTACATTTAGTCATGAGACCATGCACAATGCTTCTTTGCACTTTTTTGCTTCTAAGTGAAGAAAATCACCTCTTTGTGCCTCAGCTGAGTGGAGAGACGTTGTACTGAGAATGACTTCTGCTGGTTTCTGTAGCCGTAAAGAGGAAGGCACGCCCTTCCAAGTATGAAGAGTGGTAAAAAATAAAGTGAGTTTAAATTTCAAAATTTTATTACACTTAATGACCCATTGCCATGAATTCCCCTCAAAACACTCCCCTCACTTCAAATAAACCCTTCCTGTGTTCTTGCGACTTTCTGAACCATTTCTGGAAGTCCTCTTTCCTGACTGTCATTACGTTGTGTGATTTAAGAAACAAAACAAAATAAACAAGCAAACAAATAAAGAAAGGGCGAATGCTGCTGCTGAGCACCACCCGATGGAAACGCAGGCTCATGGAAACACGCCGGCGCGTTCTCACCCAGCCTACTCATTGGCTGTGGGACTGTGTGATTTCTCATTCTTCCCAAAGTCAAAACCATCATGGAAACATCAGTATTTTGAATCTTCTCGAGAGACGGAGGCAGCTGTTTAGGCACAACTGAAGATATTCAGGAAGGAGGACTTGGAGAATTGCATCGCAAAGTGGCAAAAGCCATAGGATGCGTTTGAAGTGGAGTCTTTCAAGAGATGTTCATGGCAGTGTGCTTTTCACTGTAATAAAAAAAACTAAACGCTCACTATACCGTGAAATCACACCTTGTAAGAGGAATCAGCTCAGTTCCCAGCTGAGCCCTGCTAGACAGGGATGTCTCCAGGCTGCAGCCGTGTTCTGAAATGGTTAGGGAGGAAAGGTCCACAACTCTCCCCCCACCCCACCCCAAGAGAACTGTGAGGAGTCACAGCCTCTGTGACTAAGAGGCCGTTGTCCCTTACGTATTACCTTGAATAGAAAACAAACCAGGCTTTCTGAATGAACCTAAATGATTCAGACAGTTCCAAGCTTTTTCTTTTGTACCTTAAAATGAAAATCTGTTGTCAGACTAGTATGAGCAAGAAGCTTCCCTAAACTTCAGATAAAATCGTTCCAAGTTTCTTGAGTTTCCCTGTAGTCCACTTTTTCTCTCTAGCATTTCTGCTGGTAACAGCGGTCTCCTTCCAAGTTCTATGAGCAATTCTGTATTTGGTCCCCTAGCTCAGTATTTCCAAATATTCACAGAACCCCCTTGGTCATGGCCACTCAGTCACAGCAGAACCAGCCAGCATCTGGATCCCTACCGGCAGGCCCAGTGGTCACTCCAGGTCCAGTCACGTGAGCTGCCACGTGGCTTCCTCTGTGGTCCTCAAAACAGACAAATTTCCCTTCGTAAGTCGGTTTCTACAACACGTGGCTCATCTCCTTTCTGGTTCAGGAACGATTTAATCTCTGCTGGTCCCTGGAAAACGATGGGAGGTAACATTGCCCTTCTACCACGTCCGCTCCGCCTGGGAATTGCGGACTCTGCGTCCTTACTCACTCTTGTAGGACAACGTAACTTTGCTGGACTTGCTTTGGCAGGCTGGCTGGATGTTAGCATGTTAATAAAAACACTCAAGTGGTTTAATGACAAGAAGTGGAACACTGTTCCCTGATGGCCGCTGCTCTTGTAGGGATAGTCACAGTGGCTGTCTTTATATTTTCCATTTCTGCTGTTTCAGGCAATCCAAAGAAGAAACAGGGCCTGCAGAAACATTTGCCAAGGCACTAGAGGATGAGACAAAGGACGCCAGGGATACGTGTGCCAATGTCCCTGGGGAACATGGGCTGTTTTCTAAAATCCGTGAGTTGAGAAATGAAGGAGACCCCTCTGAGGAAAAGTGTTAAAGGCGCTGACAAATGCTCTGCAACTTTTCAGAGATACTTATCTCACCTTGTAGGGAAGACCTCAGTTATTGGTTCATGTGCAAGGTCAGAAAAGCCTCCCTCAGCCCGCTTCCGGACCCTTCCACAAAACCTCAGGACAGATTTCAACTCGTGTCCCTGCAGGAGATGGTGGGACAAGAATGGCAAAAGGAATAAAAGGACCCTTGTCGAATTGGGCCCCCTGATATGTCACGCCTTCACCCCCAACTTACACATCCCTCAAACAGCACGCGGGGCCTTTTCCAAACCATTTAAAGAGAATTGAAATAGCAGGTGACACTCCAGCAGCAGCTGGTGGTTAAAGAATTATTGCTTCCTTCACTCTGCAGGTCTGTTGAGTAGCTAGAAAGTACAAGTGAAAAATTAAAGCCAGATGACTCTATTCTCTAAGAAATGCTTCTCAGTATCCTGTTATCATTAATGAGATGAAGGGCTTTGTGGATAACCAGTCCTCACCCACTTATTCCCTTGTTCATTCATCCAAAAGCATCACTGAGCACCTGCTCACGCTGGCCCTGAGGTTATGTGGTGCTACGTGGGGCTGCAACCGTGGAGAACACAGCCATGGCTCCTTCCACTCTCCCTTCAACTCTTCACTTACACGCCTGATGGAGCTAAGTTCTATGTTGGCTACTGTGTCATAATTCCTCCCTCACCTGCACACTTCATATCACCTTTCCTTGCTGTCACCACTCTTTGTCCTTAGGAATACCTAATATGTGATATATTTTACTTACCTAATGCTTAAAGCCAAGAACTTGCGTGTGTGCATGTGTGTATACCTATAGTTATATACCAACACCTAAAAAGTAAAAATATTCAATACATATATATTGAATGAGTGAATGAATGAACAAAGGAAACAGTTATAAGAAAGGATGTAGCTACAGGTAGGCACTAAAGACCCCACTGCTTTTGACTTAAACTCACTCACATTTGTTGAATTTGACCTTTCCACTTTCTAGACATTTTATAATCGCTTCTCCAAAACATCAAATGGCAGGCTCTGACGACTCAGGGAGAGCACAGTTAATGTGCCTGTGGACTCCTCTGATCTGCACATCAAACACACTCAGCAGTAAAGGATTTGCCGGGAAAAGCTTGATCTCGGTAAGTCGATAACCATATGCTTCCCAAAGCACTCTGAAAATTTCCACGAAAGTTTATTAGCTGGGTTGGCAATAACTTACCATTCTAGGTTTCCATGAAAACTATGTCCGATAAAGGTCACGGAAAACATGAAAACATTTTCAATGAGATTGCAGAAGGATCGGTGCAAAGGACCGAAAGGGAAGAAGCAGAGAAGGAGAGATAGCGGGGCTCAGGGGGTCCAAGTGACAGGCTTTGCTAAGGACAGCTGGTGGCAAGGAAAGTGGTTGGAAGGCGACAAAGAACATAGGTAAATATTTCATAATAATTTGCTGTTAAGAAAAGGAAAGAAATGACATGAAGCCGTAAATCTGTATATGTTCTGGGTTTCAAAAGCATTGGCTGTTGTATTATGGAGACTCTGAATGAGGAAAATTTATTGATATGATTTATGGAAATGATGGACAGTGGAATGTTTTTGAATGAGAAGGAATGGGACTCGGTTGACAGAAGAGATGCTGGACTCAGCCAGGACAGAAGTGAAACCCCAACGTTGTGTCCAGGCCCTGGAGGAAATTGTTAATTATACAAATTTGATAAAGACAGCTGGCGCCCTAGATACGACAACTGGTATTTAAAATATTTTTCTTGTATGAATATAACGTGGTGCCAAAGGAACCGAAATATGTTGAGGTACCACAAGACAAACTAAAACAGAGATAACCAAAAGCATGCACTTGTAGAGGGGGGTAATTAGAAATAAAGGTTCTGAGGCTTGGATGTGGCTTTGCAAGGTGAAAAAAATTTTTTGCTAACTTTAGACTACTAAGTTAATGATGAAGTTTAAATTTTTTTGATTGCAATAGCTAAAATAGCATATATTGCTTACTCTAGTGCAAGAAAAAAGAATGGAATTGCAAGCATACGAAAGGTATGCTTGCAATTAAAATGCACCTATGAAACTGAAATGGACCCGTGAGGAACTGTAGTATCTCAGGGTCTGGAAACAAGGCTAAAGGTAGAAGAATAGGCGGTTTGGGTAAGAAAAGCCTTTTTTTGAGGTCTTAATACTCTATAATGCTTCCAATTCAGAGTCTTCAACTATCTATTACAAAGGGAAGGAATAAAATTTATTATTTAACGTCAAAGAAGTGAGGTAAAACTGTGGATATGAGTTAATTATGAGGGAAGTGTTTGCAAAACTGGAGCAGCCACCTGGCAGGACTTCCTGTTTACCACAGTCAGGAGATGTTTGTATCAATATTGGACCAAAGTTTATCTAAATGTACAAAATGAGCTCTCTACCAACTCTGAGATTAAAAAATAATAGTAATACTTAAAAAATTGGCAATTACCCAAAAAGCATTATTATTAAATCTTTGTAAGGATACCACTAAATATTATCTTTTTTAGATGAATAAAGAGCAGAAAAATGTTTAGAATGCAATATGCATCCAAGCCAGTTCCCCAAGATAAATGCAATGATTATAAATACAAATATGTAGTAATAAAAATAGTAATTATGAAGAAAAACAAGAAATTGAACCTGATAATATTCAGTACCAATGGAACAACTACAGGCCATCTTATATCAGTGAGGTAGCATAAATGTATATGTAATCGTTTTATACTTCAGGTGTTTCTTTCATGTGTAAACTTTATAATGAGTAATGATGTTTCTTCATCCTCTATTAAACTTCTATAAACCCTTGAATACACACACACACACACACACACACACACACACACACACACACACACACACACACTTTCTCTCTCTAAGATCCAGAGGGCTTAAGTAACTTGCTGAGAAATGTGGTTTACTCAAGCTATAGGTGAGATTTAAACCTAGAATTACTTTACATCAAAATGAGATATTTTCCAAGGAGTTCAATAAATCCCAGGAGTCATCAACTGTGTTCTCTCTCTCTCCCCCCCTCTCTCTCTGGTGCTGGAGTGTGAACCCAGGGCCTTCACACTGAGCTGTAGCCCTAGCCTCACCAGCTCAGCTCTGTCTCATGGAAGCTTTATCACCAGGATATTACAAAGTAAGCCTGGCAGGGGTAATTCGACTCAATCCTCCGTATACTTGTAAAACATATTACATACACATTTGTCGTTTGTACTGTACATGCAATATATTAGGTTTTATAGGTTAAGTGTATGTTAAAGACGTTTCTTTTTTTTGAAACAAAAGTGTAATTAAATAAACAATAAAGAAGCCTTCATCTCCCCCAAATAAATTTTCTCAGAGTGAATTTTGGGGATAGTTTTTTTAACTGGGTGCCCCCCAATATGCTAAATAACTTATGTTTTTGTAAAATTGCTATTGCTTGCATTTGATTCATATATAATTGTCTTTTTTAAAGTTTGTATTTGATTCTTTTATAGGGTTTTGATGGCGCTGATTTTTCTAAAAAAACTTTGATTATAAGCCTTAATATTAGTATTGCTACTAATGGCACGCCATCATACTACTGAATGAAAATAAACTAAATCTGAAAAATTCCTGCCAGAAATTTAGTTGTTTTCTAGTGCCATTTAAGACGGAAGTAGGTACAAAATGTATTGATCAATCAAAGCTGTTTTAGACAAAGTATCAAAATAACATAAAAATGGAACCTATTTCTAATCTGAATTTTCACTAACTGAAAACTCCCAGAAATAATAAACATTAAATGTTCATTGTGACCCTGAATGGTATGGATAAAGTGAGACCTTCAGATAGGCTGGTTTGATATGTAATATTTTCAGGGTGTTTTCCACAGACTTGAGCTAGATGGAACTTTCTCAGGAGGAAATTTTCCATTTCAATTGCCAGCTCAATTTAACGGCATGTGGTTGGGTTGGATAAGGGTCAAAGAAAACAGTCCAAATCTCACTTTTTTTTTCGGGACCAGTTAGAAAATTTGCTGGATTCATGTCATTTGGGAAAAATGGCTTTGTTTGGGTGAATAAATCTGGCTACAACTTGTAGTCGTTATTATCTCTTCTCTAAGAAAAGACATGGAAATAATTCAGCCCCAATGGAAACTGTGAAACTATGGAAAGGTACAGTTGGGACCTTGCTTTCCTTAAAGTTCTTGTTCACATTTAGAATGGGTGCAGACTCTGTCCTTCAGTTCCATGAGGGATTGACTTTTTTGATAGTTCATTCCCAGGAATGTCGTTTTGCTCTTCTTTAAAAATATCTGACAGACACCCATTGCTTTTGAAAGTGCATGTCGCTCTGAAAACACAAAAGTTTATTTTGAGAAAGTAGGAATGGCAGAAAGACTTCATCGCCCCTCAGGTCGCCTTCCAGCCATTCCTCGCATGTGCTGCACTGTCTTTCTTCTCTTCCACATGCTGTCCTAGGCACTGTCAGATATTTTATTTCTTGTCTCAGTGAATTCTTTTTGAATGCATTGTGCTTTTGGGTAGCATTCTCCATCTGCTCTACTTACCAACCAGAATTTTTTTTTAAGAGAAAGATGCTCTTTGCTTTTCGGTAGTATTAAAATGTGCTAACTGTAAACCTCTAAGCTCAGCCTGACCTTCTGCCGGGCTCACTCCAAGTGCTCTTTCTAGACAGCACACGCGTGTCGGTGTCCCCAAGTTCAGAATGCACCGGCAGCTTCAGCCGAATTTCCAAAGAGCTTTATGGTGTAACATTATTCTGCCATCAGAATTAAAAAAACAAAACAAAACAGAACAAAACAAAACGCGTCCCGTGTTGTCACTAGATGCATGTTTCTAGTCATGCTTGCTGTCCCCGGCTCCTGTCTGCATAGCAGGTTCTCATTTTGAGTCCCACAAAACACACTCCTCTCTCATGAGCGCAAGCATGGGGTGGCTACATCATTCTCCTTGTTTGGTGGCCGGTCCTTTGTTGTCACTCGCCAGTCTGGTTAGGGCCAAGATGTTTTAGGCAGCATTTAGGGTGGCTTGACTCCACTGTCACAAATGTGCCTCTGGTGCCACCATCCCGTGTGGCAGGAGAGACTTTGCTCAGTGTGTAAATACAGAAGCGTGGAGTGGGCTTTGCCCACGGCGGTTCCAGAGGGGTAGCCATGCAGAAAATTGTTTTCCAAACAATCAGCCCTACCATCTGTGCAGCCAAGAGTAGATTCAGGGGTGGTAGGAGCCCTTGGAGCAAGGCAGGGCTCGGGTAGCCACTGAGAGCCCTCCCCTGTACAAACAAGTGATTGGCCTAGCATGGCTTCACAGAACAAACACATGTTACCTGGAGAGGCCGTATGGATGTTCCTCAGCTAATGTTTATTTTCGTGGCTTCTGTTGGCTCAGCAAGACGTCCTGCCACCTTCCAGGCTAAGGGCAACGGTTCCTTGTCTTCATGACGGTTTCAGACCTACCTAGCAGCTCAAGAAGATCAAGCTCTCAAGAAAGAAAAGCATGAGTGGGTAAAGAGCACAGACGTGAGGGACTTCCGAAGATGGGCTGCTTTCCGGAGGGACACAGACCCTTCTCACTTAGGACCCTCCCCAGGGGGCTCTGGGAAGCTTCAAACAGCACTTCAAACTCCTCAGCCAGTCATCCCTTTGCAAGAATTGGGTTCCATCAGCTGATGCAATTAACTTTGATTGTTTGGGTGACTCAGATCCTGCAGGCAGTGGCACATCTGTGCGGCACACACACTCCCCTAGGTGCCAAGGGCCTGCTGTTTCCATCTGGGGTGTGCTGGGGGAGAGGGGGGGAGCGGGGGACAGAAAAGCTGATAGTGAAAAGTGGAAGAACGGCGCACTAACAATGTTCTGGATGCTGGTTTCCTTTTTGACCACTAATTGAAAAAGAAATATCAGCTTGGAGTCTTGTAGTGGCCTAGCATATTAAAGCATCTTTTATTTGGGGAGACCGGGTATCCTCACTGCTCTGGGTTCATCTGGTCAACAATGGGACCCGGACGGAGAGGAATCTTTCAGTCAATCAATGAACTGGAAGATGCATTCTTTTTTTTTTTTTTCCTTCCCATCTCTGAAGCACAAGAGACTAAAAATCTGTGGTTTTGGAGCAAAGCCAATCTGTTTTATATTGGAATTTCATCTCACATAGAATCTTTTACAAAGACATGTTCATACTAAGTATTTCTGTCTCCAGATGGTGTTGCACCTGACCTATTTCACATAGTTTCCTGTTTAACATTGCTTTTGGTGTCTTAATTTTAAAAACGTTTAATTATTTTTTTTAGCTATCAGCAAGTTGATATAAAACATTTTATTTATTTATTTATTTTAGCAATGAGGATACTAATGTTCATTTTGGAGGGATGTGTGATTGCACACGCCCTAGCGTGATCCTTTTCCACACCTACCCCCCCATCCTCCCCCTTCTCACCCTCTTCTGATCCCCTTTCCACCGCCATGAGTCTGCCTTCTAGTTCCCAACTGTCTGTCCTTCACTGTGGCGGTCACTTTCTGCGTCTGACTTATCTGGGTCCGTATGATGGTCTCAAACTCCCTTCACTTTCCTGCAAGCCTTGTGGTTTCATTCTTTTCATGGCTGAAAACATTCTGCTTCATCCCGTATGCCACGTTTTCTTTGTGCGTCCGTCCGCAGGCTGCTCCCAGAGCTTAACTACAGTCAACTGTGCTGCTATTAACTTTGGGACGCAAGTGTCACTATCATAGGATATTTTTAATTCTTTCAGGAAGAGGTATGGCTGGGTCAAGCAGAATTTCTGTTTCTAGATTTTTGAGGAATCTCTATGCCAATTTCCACGCGGCTGTAGTAGTTTGTCTTTCCACTGATGTTGTGGGACGTTTCCCAATATTTAAATATGTTCATTTAGAGCATTGGGTTATAATTTCTGCCACGATAATTGCTACAAAGCCTCGCCTCCGTGGCAACCTCCTCTATTTCCTGATTCTGCATGGCTTATTATCACATCTATAGATGTGCAAAATAAATATAGTTTTTATGTATTAAAGTTTCTAGAGTATTTTAAAGCTGCCCATCTCTTACACTGGTTGATGTGCCCAACAGTCTGGCAGTGCCTGTTAATAGAGCCTACTATTCACTATGACTAGGTCACCAAAGATAAAAGCATTATCACATTTCCCAGCATAAGTATGTATTGCTTAACTCAGTGTTGCTTATTCCTTCATGGTAGATAGATAATATTTTAAACAAAAGTCGATAATCTGCACTTTTTTGGTGTGTCTCAGTGCTGGGGATCACACCTGGAGTGTTCTCACCCAGGTACATCCCCAGACCTTTGTTATTTTTTTCTTTCTATTGTTGGACACAGGTCTCTTACTCAGTAAGTCTCCTTGGCTGGGCTCGACTTGGTATCCTCTTGCCTCAGCCTCCCAGTTTGTGGTTCTGATATGGTTGGTTTCATCACCTGCCAGGACTGCAGGGTCCTCTCAGCTAGTTTGTGGGTTTCTCACAAAAGGACTTGGTCTGTGTTGCTGTTGAGTCACTTTGGCCATGGGATGGGGCGGGTGGGAGGAGAGCCCAGATATTTCTCTTCACCATCCTGCTGCTCCAACTCACTCTTGCTTCCAGACATGAGAATTCTGAGGTCCACGGAAGTGAAGAAGCTGTTCTAATATTCTAAATATTTGTCAGAGTTGGACTTCAAAATTTCTACTCATTACTCTGATGTTTAGTCTCTGGAATTATTATTCTTCATAAAGGTATGGGTTTTTGTTACTGCCCATGGACCTAGTTTACATCCTTAGAAACTTTAAAACATTTTAAAAATAAGAATCAGCTCCTCTATGTGATGGTGGCACAAAGGACTGGCCTGCTTTTTAGCCAAGAGACATGCTGGTTAAAAGTCAGTGATTTTTAGTAGAACAGGGTTAGTGCCTGATACCCGCGACAACTTCGTGTGCGTTATTTGCTACAACCTTCCGTATGGACAAGGTTGGTTCCTTCATTTGCAACTCTGGAAAGTAAGAAGCCAGAACAGTAAGAAGTGCTACACCACAGTGCCCCTTGCTCTGTCCCAGGCCAGAATTAATGACTCTTCTACCTTTTTCACAACGTAGTCAAATCACCTCACCAACGAAGTCCTGGGTCAAATCATTTCTCACTGTCCAAAAGAGTGTGTCTGTCAGTTGTGTCCACTTTCCCGGGATGGCACACAAGTGAAAGCCAGAGCTGTGTGGGAACAGAGGAAGGAATTCTCGGAAATTCTCCTGGGCTGTGTGTCACTGCCCTAGATGCGAGGTCTGTGAAAGAACTGACCTCTTTGGTGTAAAACTGCGTCATCAAAGGAGAGAAGGAGCAGTTTTCCTGAAATATAGAGAGAGGCAGTTTTATAAAGAGCAAAATGTAGGTTTTCATTAGACACATAGAATGCTGAAGATTCTTTACTTTCAAGTTTGAATTATATAATAAAACCTCTAAAATTATGATTGCATGTTGCAGGTATTCACAATACACATTTCATGAACTCTATTTTAACAAGCATAGGACAATTTAGATAATGATAACTGAGTAGAAAAAGCAAATGTAATGTCAACACATACTATTTTTGGAACCCTCACAGTGGACTAAATTTTCTGTTTGAATAATATTTTATCTTTAGCTTCTCTTTTGAGTTAGTAAACACTAAAGTTTATGAAACTACATTATTCTACAATATTCTTACTCTTCAATAAAACAATCTCTTAATGTCATTTCTAAAAATGTTAGATATAATGATCTTGGGCAGAATTTCATGGTGGAAGTGCATTCTAAACTTATAGTTAGACAAATTAGGAAGAAAAGACTTTAATTACATCGTAACATATGATAATATATAACATCAAATATATAACATATAGCTCCAAAACAGTGAAATAGGTAAAATGTTCAATACTAAAGAACTGGCAGAATAAAGTTTAATTTATAACATTTTAAACAATCTGGAAAGATGAATGTATATATGTTTATAAAATCATGAGAAATAATTATGATATTCTATTAGTGCTAAAATTATTAGTTATAGACTACTATGCATGACATGATAACATTTTGTTTAAAGTATAAATATTCCCAGATGTATGTACATGAGGAGTCTGGATGCATATACGTTAAACATTAAATATACACATATTCAACATACACACATAATGTCTATGTATGACTCACACACACACATGCAGTCACACACACAGGTGAAACAAGTCATAAAATATTAGCTGTAAATTTTCCTGTATTCATTATTTTATTGTTTTTTATGTATTTTTCTTGAGAGAGAGAATGTTTACTTACATTAAAATATGCCCACGGGAAATTTAAGCTATTTTTTTAAAAGATAGTTTATTGACTTCTATTCTTGGCCTAACATTAGGAGTATTTAAGGTGAAATTTCTTGCTCTCCTTAGACCCTTTTCTGGACATATAAAGCAAGGATTTTGAGAATAGGGACAGGAAAAGGCATAAGAATTTGATGGAAGATTGCAAGTTTGAGTTCATGCTAGGCAACTATGTGGCTAAGAAGGAACTGAAAACAAAGAAACAAGAGAAAAAAGAAAAGAAAAAGGAAACAAACAATTAAAAAACAAAAACACAAAGAAAGGTCTGGGATTTGTAGCTCAGTGTGAAGGCCCAATTTTTAAAAAAGACTCAGAAGGTCAGCTTCATTTTTCGACCCAATAAAACCCTTTCAGGGCAGAGCTGGTCCTTCAGCCTGACCTTTTGAACATCTACTGGTCTGCCACTGTCTCTTGAACGGCAGGACAGCATTTTTAGCGCGTTAATATTCATCACAGTTATTTCATAACCTTAGAAAGCAGTTTTCTGAAGCTAGATGTAGTGGTCTGTGCCTATAACCCCAGCTTTTGAGGAGGCTGAGGCAGAAGATGGCAAGTTCAAGGCTGGGGGCGGGGGTGCCTAGTGAGATGCTGTCTCAACATAAAATGAAAAGGAGCTAGGAGTCTCAAAATAAAACTTAATAAGAAAAAGGCCAAGGGTATTTCACACTGTTTCTCTCTAGCTCACCCCTACGTTCTTAAAACCTCTTGTTATAGTCTGCTGCGATCCCTGAACTCTGGATGTGTCTAACCCGTGTGAGATCTGGGTTCGATCCCCAGCGCTGCAAAGAGGAAGGAAGCAATTGGGTGAGGCCTGGCTTACCTGACTGAAATCTGCAACAGGCCACAGGAAACATTTTCAGCTCTCATAACTAAAAAAGATGAAAGCACTTCAGAAACGTGGGTGGAGGAAGGCAGACAGGACAGACAGACAGTAGGAGAAGACAGTAAGAAAGGAAGAGATTCTCATGTCCGGCCTTTGAGGAGCATCCACACGGCCCTCCTCAGAGGCTGACCGAGTTTACATTTCCGCCAGCAGTGGGCGGTCCCTTTCTCCCCACAGCACATACGCCATTCTGCCATTCTCTCTGGGGTTAGATGGTAGCTTAGTGATGTTTTGATTTGTATTTCTCTAAGGGCTGAAGATGTTGAACATCTTTTCATGTATTTACTGTCCATTTGAACTTAAACAGAACTTATAATATTTTAACCACACACACACACACACACACACACACACACACACACACACACACACTTACACTGAGAATTTACAGGGATTGACTTCCTAAACTTAAATTTTTCTAAATAAATAAAGTGCTGAAGAAGACACCGTTTACAAATAGGTCATTATGAACCTGAGTTCTTTGTTTGCTTTGTGAAACTTATAGCTGCCTTATGAGTTTAGCACCTCTTAAATTTCCTTAGTAATGTGAAAGCTCCTTAAATGGATAAAAATTATGACTATAAATGGCTAAAATTTTTTTCAATACATTTTCCCCCAAAACATAATTATAGTTTGGTCAGCTAAAAGAGTAGCTGCTTTATTTTCTAAAAATGGCATGGTGAGTAAATTTCCCTTAATAGCAGAAATTTATTTAAATGCGTAATTGAAACAATAACTTTAAATAAATTAGCTATGTTGGCAGGGCAGCTTCCATCATCGGATTCCACTCTTTGGCACATGAAGAGTCACCAAACCATTGTGATGATTAAAAACACACATTTGGTTCTGTTTTATGACATTAGTTCCAATGAATTTTCAAGTTGGCTTCATTTTTCTTCTTTTAAAGAAATAAATGGATATATATATATATATATATATATATATATATATATATATATATGTGTGTGTGTGTGTGTGTGTGTGTGTGTGTGTGTGTGTGTGTGTGCACAAACATGTTTAGGCCCTTTGACTCGCTTTCTAAAATGCTTGGTAGAGTATAGGTTCTTCATGTTTTGCTAATTGCATATAAATAAGATCTCGTCTTCCATGAGCTGAGACAGATGCATTCTGGTGTCTTCAGAGTCAATGATAGGATAGCTGCTCCAGATTCTTGGGTGCCATGACTTTAAGTCTTCTTTAATATTTTCACTTCCCTTGAAGCATACCTCAAAGATGTAAAAGCGGTTAACCCGACAGAGTTGTGCAGTCCATAGATGGACTTCTCAGGTGAATCGCTGAGTTTAAGCAAGTGGTAATTATGATCTCATGCATCTCAGTGTTATCTCAGTGTTACAACTTTTCTCACCATCTTCTACACAGTGTTTTTGGCATCTACACTGTGACACGACAGGGTTTGAATACAGTTGCTAAATACAACTTTTTCCACTGTCTTGGAGCCCTCATAACGATATGAATAAAAAATGTCTGAATAACCTCATGGAGTGTACTAAGAGTATGAATTCAGTTCGTTTGTCATTGATTCTGAACCCATTTTGAGGGTGTAATAGCTTTCCCATCTCTGAGATGCTCTGCCTGATTCCCACAGAATTAAGAGGGGACTTAATGTGGCTCACTTTTCTGGGGATTCAGTCCACGGTCAGGTGCTCCTTGGCAGGGATGTCATGGAGAAATGGTGTGGCCGAGGAAAGCTGTTCGTCTCGTGGCATCCACAGTCACAGAGGGAGGGAGCAGCAGTGAAGGAGAGGTGCCCTCAAAGTCACCTCCCAGTGACACTCCTCTTCTGAGCAGGCCCCACCTCCTAAGAGCACATTTGATAGGTCCATCCATCTCCACAACCCAGTCACCTCCCAACAGCCCCGGATCTGAACACGTAAGACACTGGGGAACATTCTAGACCTAAAACCATAATAGAGAGTTGAGAGAGATACAGTCGGGGCCACAGGAAGTGATTTGTTGGGGGAGCTGTGTGTGCGGTGTGCTGCCCCTTACCCCCTCCAGAGGTGAGGGTAATGGGGCCGCCTGGCCGCCTGGCTGTAACTGTAACTCAGAGGGGCGGGGCTTCAGCCAGCAGCGTGGGGAGCATGGCGTCAGCTCCTGAAGGCTGTGAATACTGGATTGTCTCTGAAGAAGGGTGGAGGCAGCTTTTGGTTCTGCTGGTCAGGAAGAGACAGGGGGCTGACTTCTGAGTGCATTCTACTTTGCTCCCGCGGGGTAAAGGTGTTTTCTGGGTGCTAGGCCTCAAGAAACCGAGCTGGCCTCAAAGGGCTGCAGGAGGACGCGGAGCAGGGCTTGCAAAGTCAGGGGGTGAAGGCAGACCCAGTGGTGCAGGCCTCTAATCCCAGCAGCCAGGGAAGCTGAGACAGGAGGACTGCAGTCGGAGCCGAGCCCAGGCGATTGAGCTACTTCAGGCGACCCTGTCTCATGTAACACTTAATAAATAAATCAAACGGGCTGGGGATGGATATAGCTCGCTATACAGGCTCTGGGTTCAATATTCAGTACCACAATAGATAAATAAATATAAGTAAAAAAAATAAATGAATAAAGTCAGGGATTAAAGGAGATCTCACAGGTGACTCTACCCAGAAACCCTCCCTCACACCAACGGCCTGTCCTCAGAGCTCCAGCTGGTTGAGGGAGGACAGGCCAGGACAAGTTTGTGGCACTCCGCAGATGTGCCATGGGAAACAGACCTAGTGTTTGACTGCCACGTCCTGATCCCACCAGCAACAGCCAATGGGGACATCACGCCGGGAGGAGGCAGCAGGGCCCAGGCCCACAGCCCACGGTGTTCTGAGCTGCAGGAGCAGAGGTTTGAGTTGGACGGCAGAGCGAGGCTCCGGAGTCAGCGGGGTGCTATTCATAATCATGCTATTTTCACTAGATTTCATCCAGGGGCGAGAACAAAGCAGCTCATAAGGCTGAACCAAGGGGAGGCGACGTGCCCAGCACGGTCGGCAGTGGCGCCTGAGATCAAGGTCGTGGTAGTTCAAGGTCAGCGTGCTGGGAAGCGAACTATAACTGAAGTTAAGAACTAAAGAGCGCCAGAGGGGGTGGCTCACGCTTGTGTGCCTAGCACTCTGGGAGGCCGAAGCAGGAGGATCCCAAGCTTGAGCACAGCCTGGGCAACTCAGCAAATTTGGGAGACTCTATCCCAAAACGTAAAAGAGAACGGGCTGCGGGCCGCAGCTCAGTGCAGAGGCTCAGAGTCCGATCCTTAGTAGCACAATGAATAAAAATAGGTGCACGCTCGGGAGCTCGGGGTAGTAAGAACTCAGCCTCTTCAATGAGCCAGCGGTTTCCTGGAGACCATGATTTGGGGAGGAGGCCCATTTGCACACACAAGCAAATAATGGCAGCCTTGGTGGCCACGCGCCGGCAGGAGCCCCTCCTGGGTTCCATCGCTAACTCCAGGCACGATTGAGGAGGGCCCCTGGGGCAGACTGCGCCCTGGATGCCCCCTCCGCCCTTCGTGTGTCTGGGATCCTGGACAGGCCAGGGTGAGGCGTGAGCTGGTGCTGAGCCAGGCCGGCCGGCTTGGGGGGCGGGGGGTCAAGCACAGGCAGCCGGTCCCGGCCGATGGGCCTCTTGCCTCTGTCCTTCACTGGTCTCCCCAGCGTGCTGGGTCCCCTGGGCTTCCCCCGGCGCTGAGCTCTCACAGCTCCACCAGGAGGAAAGCGGGCTCAGAGCTCCCTCGAGGGAGCAGCGCTTCCGAGCCCTGCAGTCAAGGGCTGGATGCCTCCCTGCGCTCAAATAGGCAGACTCTTGGCCCTCAGAGCCAGATGCGGGCTCCAGTCTTCAAGGGTGCTGTTCCACTAAATCACAGGTTGGCTGGGAAAGAAAACAGACGCGTCTCAGTCCTGCCCGGGGAGAAGGGGAAGGAGCCGAACTGCTCTGCGGATAGCAGGCTTTTCAGTAAGTGGGAAAGAAGTCTCGGGTTTTATGGCACGCCCACGTAATTGGGTGGAACCAAAGCAGACTCTGCGCCGTGTCAGGTGAGCGTCTAGGTCAGCCCTACGCTTGCGCCCCTCTGGCACCGGGAGCTCGTGCTGTCTACACTCTCGAGGTGTGGAAAGCAGGTAGGTGCACGAAGCAAAGCCCAGGAGGCCTGGCGAACAACCCCCCCGGGCTGGCAGGCGGGTGCCTAGTCATCCTGTTGCCCTTCGACACATCAGGACGCCTTGGCCGTGCTCTTAGACGCGTGAGGCATGGTGGCACAGCCCGGACCGACCCAAGGCTGAGCGACAGGCTGGTGGGCTTGCGGCCCGGCGCCACCCGGAAGCCACCAGCCCTTCTCCCCGCTCTATCTGGCCTCCTCTGAGCTGTCACGGTCCCCACTTCCCAGCTCCTGCTGGCTCCTCCATCGTCTCCAGCACAGCGGCGTCCTGCTGCACCTGCCTGGGACGCCGAGGTGGGCATTTCCGTCTCCCAGAGGTGGCCTCCAGCCCCCTGCCGTCCTCACCTACCCACTCCCTTTCTGATGTCCCCTCATCGACTCAGACCTTCAGAATTTAAGCTCCTCAAGTCACCTCAAGCCTCTCTCTGCATTTTTCACATATTTAGAGATTAAAAAATGGGTTGTATGTTTAAATATATAAAGGAAGCTATTACAGTAAAAGACACATTGTCATTAATCCCCTCAGAATGCTCCTCCTTGCTCCAAACACATCCATCCCCTCGCTCTGGGCATTTCCTGCAGCACTTCCGGGAGGCGCTTTCCTGGGGGTCTTCAGTCACCCTGCTGGAGTGGTCTACATGTTTCCAATGGATCCAAAGCACGTCTCTCTCGTGGCCATCTTGACTTTGGGAAAATCCAGGAGTTACAAGGTAACATTCACCGCCTTCAGAACTGCCTCGGAAATTGGCAAGGACGATGAAATCATGCATGTTCCAAACGAGAGAGACAGCTTTTAGGGAGATTAGTAGCAACGTATCTTCTGCTGTAATTTTTTTTTGAAATTTAAATATTCTCCCTATTTTTCAATCACCTCTTGTATACATGAATCATCTCATTTGATTCCACAAGTTCATTAACTATCTGCGTTCTCTTGGCTCCCAAATGAAAACAAGTTTTCTGAGAATTCCTTTATTTATTTATTTTTTGTTTATTTTTGCTACTAGAGATCAAGCCCAGGTCCTTCACATGACCTGCTTCCCCAGGCCACTTTTAGTGTTAATTTTTAGGACTTCCCTTTTGACGTAACATTTTTGTGTTGACATCTGCATCAACTCACTTGTTCACACCAGAGATCTTGAGAAAATCCCGGCTTTCCTGAGTGCCTACTTCCTCTTTGTCTTTCACCCAGGCAGGCGAGGCTGGCGCTGTAACCACTGCACCATGCCTCCGCGGCCTCTTTTTCTTGGGCCTCTTTAAAACTACAACTGATTCTGATGCTTTTTTTTTCAAGCCAAGTTCACTCACTAATCTCATATTGTAATCTACTTCTTCCCGTATGATAGTGGCCAGTCTGATCTAGACCACTATCATCATTTATTCAAAGTTTTCATTTCCTATCGTGACTGCACAAACTGCTACAAGTAGGGTTTCTCAAAGTGATATGACATTCTCTTATGATTCTGAACGTTCGTAATCTGGAATGTTTCTCAAAGGGATAAAAATCAAGTTCTATTCTTTAAATGAAAAGAAACTAATGAACGAGAAGGTAGTGACTACTTCAAACCAGGAGTATATTAGTTTTCTCTTGCTGTGGTAAAAAGTACCCTAAATTTAGTGACTTAACACAAATTTATTAACTCATAATTCTGAAGGTCAGAAGTCTAAAATGGACCTGCAGGCTGTGCTCCTGCTACAGGCTGTAACAGACGGTCCTTCTTCTTACCTTTTCCATTCTTTAAAAGCTGCCTGAATTCCTTGGCTGGCGACCTCCAGCCTCACCTTCAAAGCCAGCGACAGCCAATCAAAGCTTTCTCATAGCCCCTCCTCTGACACTTTCTTCAGTTCCCTGCTTCTGCTTCCAAGGGCCCTGGGGTTACCTCAGGTCCACTCAGATAATATAATCATCTCCCTGCCTTAAAGCAGCTGATTACGAGATCTTACTGCAACTCCAACTTGGATTTTGCCACGAAACACAGAGTATTCACCAGTGCCAGGGATCAGGTCAAGAATCTCTCTGGCTGGAGACATTATTTCCCCTAGTGCCCTGGACCTGTGCAGTAGCCTCTGAAATTATCCTTGTATCCATTTGCCATCGGGCCCTGCATGGGCTATAAGTCACATGTGTTCTAATTGCAGTAAAATACATATAAAGATAATTAAAAATGTTAAGCATTCTATAGTATTGACTATGAAAACATTGCTACTATCTAGTTTCAGAATATTTTTATCATATCAGAAAGAACCCATATCCCTATTATATAATTATTCCTCATTCCCCCCACCCCCTAATTAGTTCTCTCTTTCTATGAACTTACTTATTCTGAATATCATATTAAAATGCAGTCGTAAAAGGGGTAATAGAAAAATATGGTGACTGTTTAAATTAAAAATGTAATTACAGTAAAAGACACTGCACAATTAACTTGCTTCAAATACCCCCCTCACTTCGAACATCGTTCTTATCCCGTCATCCTCGGCGCTTTCTGGAGCCATTCTGGAAGTGCTTTTTTGGTGTCTTTACAAGACATGATCGTAAATACGGTGAACGCTGCTGCCTCGTGCCATCCAACAGAAAGACCGTCCATCAGACACAGCAGTGTGTCGTCTTCCACCTTATTCACTGGACCTGGCACTCTGTGACTGCCGGCTCTTCCCTAAAGTCATGATGACCGTAAAAGCCCGACATTTTGAATTGATTCAGGGCAGAGAGAGCTACGACAGAGCAGTTAAAGGCACTCGGGAGAGAGGGCTTCCAGAACTGCCTCAGACCCCGGTAGGAGTGGTGGGAGGTGTACAGAGCCAGAGAGGATAATGGCAATAGGAATTTTACTGTAATAATTTTTAAAAACTTAAGTGCACATCACATTCGTCTACTTTCTCTGATCATGGTCTTTTGTTCTCAAATTCTGTCACTTAGCATCATGTGCTCAAGGGTTCAGTGACATGGTAGCATGAATCAGAACTTGGGTCTGCATACAGCTGAATAGCATTCCACTTTATGGACAGGCCACAGAGCATTCAATCCTTCATCAGTCCACGGCCACTTCTACTCTGGGCTCGTGTGAACAGTGCTGGCATGAACTGCCAATCCCCTCCCTGCCGCT